>JBBBDQ010029176.1:0-262500 GCA_037127315.1 Ascarosepion bandense | reverse complement strand
TTAACAAGATCCTATTTTCAGATATTTTTTCGAGACACCAATGTGTGATTGGTGGCAGAAATAAACACGTAGTCTGTTTAATCCACAGGTGAAAGTATTATCAGGTATACAGCGTTCAGTGAGTGAGTATGGAAACCTATTAGAATAAATATGCAATTTTATGTTTGAAGTGCGTCAGATGTAAATATTACATCGAAATCTATATTTTGGGGTTCTTTTGATATTTCTATTTTACTTGCTTTAACGGATATCAAGTTTGTGTGCTTTTGTGTTTTAAAATGTAGCAATGATTATAAAAGATAGTACTTACCCTTAACATACAGAAGAGTTGCTATACAAATATAAATATATTTATATAAGTATAGCAATAATAATAGTTTCTCTTTTTTTTTTTTTTGTTAAAATTCCTTCTTTTTCCGTTACACCAGTTTTCCTTTCTTTTATTTATTTATTTTTTTTTTTGTTGTTGTTGACTTTCTCTTCTCTCTCTCTCTCTCTCTCTCTCTCTCTCTCTCTCTCGTTTTCTTTTTTCTATTCCTGATAGGTTAAGGGGACTTTCTTTTTTTTTAAGAGGTCCTTTTAGCTGACCACCCTTGTTTTAGTGCTTATAGGAGAGCGACAGTTTTATTGTGAGTGAGGTGGCACTCGATGCCAATAAGAAAGGTAATTAAGAAAAGTCAGCGGAAAGAGGACCATAACAATTGGTGGCCTAAGGTCGAACTCCGGGTGCTTGAATAATCAAGAAAAGAAAGTCCAACCCATTCACAGAATCAGTACCTTTTTATAACTCTTATATGCGTAAAAACACACATACATATGTACATATGTACATATATATATATATATATATATATATATATATATATATAGATAGATAGATAGATAGATAGATAGAAAGATACTTACTTACTTACTTACATGTGTGTGTATGAGTGTATTTGGGGGGGCGACTGTTCTGGTATCTGTGAGTGGTTATTTAAAAAAAGGAATACTTTGCGAGAGTGATGATTAATAGAAACTTGTTTTTAAATTTAGGGATGCGTTTTTGACAGCAGATAATAATAAAATTAACAAATATTTTAAAATAGTTAAAGTAGGATTATGAGAAAAAATAAAATTATTTTTATACTGCGAGGCCAACGTTTAAAACGGTCTTTCTGAATTCTTAATTTTGATTTTGGATATTAAATGATTTTTTTAATAGAGTGAAAACATTAATATTACGTTTTCTTTGGAAATGTTTTCCTTCTGCTTTGAATATTTTTCTTTTGCTGGTGTTTTTGTTGTTATTGTTGCTTCACTTCTCTTCCTTTCTATTCCTCACTCTCCTTTAGTCTCTTCCTCTTTCTGTCGCTCTCTTTTTCATTTTTTTCGTCTATTAAACTCTTTTATTCACTTTTTCTCTCGGAATTCCTTGTTCGTTTGCGTTGATAGTAAAAGTTAAAACTCCCTCCGATCTTTAGAACAAAAACGCCTTCCGTCAGATGTTTCACGAAATATAAGCTACAAAGCAAATATATATATTGAGAGAGAAACATATATACACACGTCTGTCTTGGAAGTTGCAAGGTACGTCGACGAAAGAGAGGTTGTCTTTCTACGGCTTTCAGACACCGAATGATAGGGAGAAATAAAGATGGGAAAGAGACAGTGGGTAATTTCCTTAATGAAGAACGGGAGTGGGGAGGAATAAGTTTTAAACGGACAAGTCCAGAATTAATAAACAAAAAGAAAAGTATTTAAAAAAATAAAACAATGCCGGCTTTAGAATTGACTTGTCATTGCATTGCTAGGCACTGCCGACCCTCATTACACCGCGTAGTTTGGACCTCACTAACAGGTCTCTCTCTCTATCTCTCTCCCGCTCTCTCTCATTCTAAATATCATCAATCTTCTTCCTTTATCTCTTCCTTCGCACTCTCTCTCTTCTCTCTTTCTCCCCCTCTCTCTCTCTCTTGCTTTATCTAATATTTTCTAATATTTGTTGCTTGTTCGGGCCTCACGGGGCAAATGGTTTACGATGGATGAGATCAGCTTTATCGAGGGACAAAAATGTAAGTTTAACTTAGTCTGGCACACGTGTGCGACACCCTGTGTAAAGTGAACTCACTTCCCAGGGGACACGATATAAGATCTCTTTCTCTTTCTCTTTCTCTCTCTCTCTCTCTCTCTCTCTCTCTCTTTCCAATTTAATTGCAATAAGTACTATATGAACTAAATATAATTTTTTAAAACAACTATAATACTCAATTAGTTTCGCTAATAGTAAAATTAGTGATGTTGGGATATTTACAAGAATATGGTTTCAATAACAATATAATAACATACTTTGTAACATTATTTTAAATATTTAATTTTGTCACTGAAAGATTTAAGTGCCTATATATATGTGCGTGTGTGTGTGCCGCGTGCAGCGCGTAGCGCGAGAGGCGGAAGTTAATCAAGATGTAGGTGTTTGAAATGATTAATTTGATTGCTTCTCTACGATTCAGTATCGTCAGTTATGAAAAACAAAAGATTTTTTAACGGTTCAGGAGCTTTATTGTCGGTAGGGCGTGAGATAGTTGGGAGTGGGGCTTATTGTTATGAAGTAGGAATAAATATAATGATGATGTTGCATCGGATAGATAGATAGATAGATAGATAGATAGATAGATAGATAGATAGATAGATAGATAGATAGATGAAAAAGAAAGAAAGAACTCTTAAAAAATGACGGTTACTCTTGAAACTCGGAAGGAAGAAAAATAACAAGATGTGTGTGTGTGAGAGAGAGGGAGAGGGAGAGGTATGAGAGAGAAATGCAGGATGGAGAAAGAAAGAGAGAGTTCATAGTGAGAGAGAGAGAAAAATGAAGGACAGATAGCGATGGAAGGGAAGTGACAAATAAAGAACGGATAGTGAGAGAGAAAAAGAGAAAGAACGAAGATTGCATCATAAGGAATTCCTTTCACACCTTCGTTGGAAATGCTTAATAGAATATTTTCTAACTGCGAATTCGAGAACTTGAACCATGACTGTTTCTCTTCATTCTACCTACTACTGCTTCTACTATGACTACTACTACTACTACTACTACTTCAACAACTGCTGCTACTGCTACAACTTATACTTACTACTATCTCTCCTGCTACGACTAAAGGCAAAGCCACTATTACCACCAGTTCTACTACGTCATTTGCAATAAGTGTCGACGAGTAGCACTACTGTTTTCACTTGAGGATGCACTGGGTGTAGTACTACTTGTGTAAGAAGTCATAGTAACTCATTACTGAGACTAAGAGCTGGAGACGGTGAAGTTGGTTAGGGTAACGATGGGTGGGGAAGTCAGAAGACGGCAAGGCTACAGTCATTTATACTGCTCGGAAAACAGAGATGTCGGTCTCGAACAAAGATAGGGAATTAAGATAGTCTTCAAAATTGAAGATTCAGGCCTTTTAGCCCAATACAGACGTGTATTGGTGTGTTTTGTGTGTGAGAGAGAGAGAGAGAGAGAGAGTGAGTGTAAATCAGAGCGTATTTAGCTTAAAAGTTGCGTCTCCAAAAGCGTCTAGAACCAAGATGAGAAAATTAGTTCGAATTAATTCTATCGACAAAATAAAATATTAGAAAAATAGAATGGTAAATATTTTTGTTTCTTACCCTTACACACATAAATAACTGAGATTGATGTTGTTATAATGGATACTCGTATTTTAAGTAGATGACCATTCTTAAACAGTGTGTATATTCGAGAAAATGCGCTCTTTGTCTTGGATCGAAACTGTGCTCCCTTTCTACAAAAAAATTTGTAACACACACACACAGACACACACACACACACATATATATATATATATATATATATATATATAAATATATTATTATAAAAGTACATATTTTTCCTCACCGTTAGCAAAACTGACTGAGTGAAATCTTATTTTTTTTCAGTCAGCACCTGTTGATTGCGTTTTACATGAAACTCTGCATTGAGTTTTTGATGGGAAAGTCTATCTATATTTGTTATTAACATAAATTATGGCTCTGTTGTTACATATTATTTTATTAGAACCAGAACTCTATGTGTGATATTATATATATATATATATATATATATATATATATATATATATATATATCCCAAACGAGCTGAGTTCCATCTTATTTAAACATACACGGAGACCTACCAAACCCTACCCGGAACATACTTGTGGACAACACAAATGTCATAGCATCAGCCCCATTAAAAAAAAGACTAAAAATAATGGAGGCCTTATTAATAAAAATGAAAAACCTAACACTCAATAACATCAACTACGAACACGCTAACAACATGCTTACCGTGTTCAGTACATAACACATACCAATATTTCACATTATACATAACACCACTTACATTCTGTTACATATGATATAACATTCATCATGAACAGTATCGCCGAAAGCGCTCGGGGAAACGAAATATATGGACAAGTTTTAATTAATTTACGTCCTCAAAATAAAAAATGTAACCATCACGCCTTGTCTGTCATCTTTAATGAAACCTGCATATCTCTCTCTCTCTCTCTATATATATATATATATAAGCTCCGGCCTTCTTCAATTCATCGGAGTTAGATTGATTGCTCTACTTCCAAGAGCCAATGAAAAATACAAACAGTCTTAAGAAATCAGCTCATATGATAGGCCACAACAATCTGCTAAATCGGCCAAGCATGGAAATGAATACAATATCGGAACCAGTAATCTGGAAGTGCTAGAAAAAAACAATAACAAACAATAAAATTGTAATATGAACTTTGGTACAAAAAAAGGCTTTTGAGACATTAAGTTTATAAGTAGAACAATTCCCAAGGGCACATGGCTCAGAAGGTAAAAGCGTTGGTTGAATCCAGCGACATATATAGCAGACACGTTATTTCATGGTAAATCGGAACCGGTATAGAAAAATTTTGTAACATATTTGAATTAATAAAGTTTTTGTTTTCCATCGTTGCTGATGAAGCGAGAATTTTCTTGCTGAAATGGCCATCCAACAAAATTAAATTTTGAAATTTTTGAACTATTTATATATATTTGGCTATGTGAATAGAACATGCTATTTACATCGAGTCCTCCACCTTGACCAATTTTAATATTAATAAAATTAATATTAATAGGATCGGGTTTTAGCATTTACCTATTTGCTCGTCGTTTTGGATTTAAAATATGGCCAAAATAAAATATATTTGGGATCAATCAAAGACACTTTTAAGATCAGGTGGTTCAAAAACAATCTACATTCAAAATAAAAAACTGTCCAAAATTGGCTAGCCACGTGTGGAAATTGAAATCAAAATATTGAAAAGATCCAGACATAACGTGGAGTATAGTGAAAACAGTCAAGCCTTACAACGGTGGCAAAATATGTAGACAGTCCCAGGAAGAAAAGTTAGAGATTATGCTATTCCCGAACAAAAATGAACTATTGAATGAAAGAACAGAAATTAAGTGTAAGCATACTAAAAAATATCTGTTAGGTTCATACAACCATGGATGAAAACGTTATAATTTCTTATAATTTTAAAAATTGCGCGTTCAAAAATTCTCTGCCACGTGAGCGTTCAAGAAAACCACCGTTATGTGAGCGTTCTTAAAAAAACTGTAAACGCTAAAGTCAGTTATAGCAAATCGCCTGAAGACACACTCATGGCAGAAACCTAAGTCACATAATAACTCGTTTACAAATGGAATATATATATATATATATATATATATATATATATATATATATATATATATATATATAATGAATTAATTAAATTATTAATCTTTCAATTTCTTTATTAAGGTTTCTTGAATGCATCGAACATTAGATAACATAAACATTATTTAAATAGAATCGGGGTCCATTTCAAATACAAGTATCCAGTAAAAGTAACGTTTGAAGTAACGCGTATCTACAATAATTTCATGTACTACTCTTTAAAACGGATGAGATTATTTATGTACGGGTGGATATTTCTGCTAAAAAGCAGCGTATGCACAGCTTCTTAAGACCATGTTGAAAGTATTAGAAACATAAAAATAAAGCGCTCATTCTAAACCCTGTCGATTGCCTTTGAGATATGTAGGACCACAGCCCGAGCTTCAACATTCTTATACATGCGCGATAGATCTGGAAATGAAAGTGGCAATGCTTATCGGAAAGGTTATGTGATGTCAGATGCGTAACTGATTCGGCATTGAATAGAGCGTCAAATGATTTGCCAAAAAGAAGTAAGAGACGAACAGGGCAATAATCCCAGTCAAATGCTTCTCAAGAGTTTTAAAGACAGGAACTCCAGAGGAGGGCTTCCAACAAAGTAGAAAGTTAGAAAGCAAGAAGTAGCAAGACATTTATTGTAAAGTTTAGAAAGAACAGGTCCCATTTCCGTATGACATTTGCATGGATACCGTTAAATCCGCAAGTCTTGTGGTAATCTAGTTTAGAAATGACAGAAGAAAGCATGGACGGAGTCCGTAACACTCGGTAGAGATTCTGTTCAAAGGATAATGAGTCAGATATAATCTAGATTAGCCTTGAGTAGATTTGGAAGAGAAATTCCGGGCAAAGTTTTATCTGCAGTAGATGTCAACACTTAGATGGAAGGATCAAAGATTTGCTCTTGTTCAGTACACTGTTGAAGAGCTGACGATAGTCTCTTTGACCAAACCCGCGAGAAACTATACCGTATCGCTTTGACCAAACCTGCGAGAGACTATACCGTATCGCTTTGACCAAACTTGCGAGAGTCTATACCGTATCGCTTTAACCAAACCTGCTAGAGTCTATACCATATCTCTTGGACCAAACCTACGAGAGTCTATACCATATCTCTTGGACCAAACCTGCGAGAGTGTATACCGTATCTCTTGGACCCCAAACCTGCGAAAGTTTATACCGTATTTCATTCTATCATAAAATAATGCTATTGCCACTTTGAGGACATGCTTACATTCGTTACAAGCGATGAAAAAGAGATGCCGGTTACAATCTGTCCCGTAGTTCTGGTAAAGCCGGTAAAAGTGATTTCTATGAGCTATAACACGAACAGACAGACAGGAGAGAATCAAGGAGGAGATTATGGTTTTACTCGGTATTTCCGTGCTGGCCCAAAAGTATTGATGCTGGTTTTCACCTATGAGTAGACATGAGTTGTATATAACTCAACAGGATGATTCAAAATATCAATCCAAATGACATCGCGAGTCCCAGTCAGTGCGTTCATAAAAAAGATGTTCTGTTAATGTAGAGCTTTTACCTTATAACAGAGCGGGAAGTGCTATCTACAGACACTACCGCGTTGTCGGAGTTGCCAATGGGACAGAGCAGCAAAGCACAACATGATTCCGAGGATATATGGAAACGATCAATTAGAGAAGCGTGTTCATCCATCTGTGTTATTAGCAATACGGGTGGGGAAGGCAATAAAAGTTAGGAACAACGTGTATCCAAGGATAGAGCAGTGTAGGATGCTTGCATCAATGGAAATAGATCTAGAAGATTGGCCGTTCAAAACAGCTTTCATTTCGCGATTCGATAAGAAAGACTGAATTGTTAAAAAAATTCGTCCACTATGATAAACCCTGTCAAATACCTCCGAGATATCCAAAGCAACAGCCCAAGTTGCATCATTCACCATGCCTCTTTCTAGATGTTTCACTATCTGCTATCTTCATCTAACTCAAATCTCGAAGCTTTTGTTTACCTTTGCTGTAGTAAGGTATTGAACTCGCAACTCTTTGAGGTTAATCACTGGATTCAACCAACGCCTTTACCCACTGGGACATGACCCCTTGGCAATTTTTGTACTTATTAACCTAATGTCTCAGAAGCCATTTTTTTTTTTACCAAAGTTCATATTACAATTTTGTTATTTGGTATTGTTTTTCTTTAGCACTCCGTATTACTGGTTCCCATATTGTATTCATTTCCATACTTGGCCGATTTAGGAGATTTTTGTGGCCTATCATATGCGCTGATTTCTTAAGAGTATTTGTATTTTCCATTGGCTCTTGGTAGTAAAAAATTCACCCCGAGGAATAATAGTCAACGGAAGAAGGTCGGGGCTTACAACGGCCAAAATGTCGTGAATATAGCAACAATGATGAAGACACCAGTTTGAATAATGTAAATAGTATATATATATATATATATATATATATATATATATATATATATATATATATATAATAGCAAGGAATAATTGAATTTTCGATGACATGCTAAAACCTAAGACAAAAAAACAACCGGTTTCGCCCAGAGCTTATCAAGTTTTTAATTTCTGGGATTTTTTTAAATCGTGATTAAAAAATGAAATGAGAATTGAAGGGAAGAAAAAAGTTTCAAGGAAAACTAGAGCCCAATCACACTCAGGCCCAAAAAGCATTCTCTCTGCTTACATAGAAAACGCCTTCGGGGACTGATGCATATGGGCTCTAGCAACTTTAGATGAAACAGTGAGTGGGACCTTGATAAAATTGTAAAGTTCTCACCACTCAATGCAACCACACAATTCCTGCTATCTATAACATGCTGTGCTATTGAAGCTACTACTTGCGGCTGAGTCCAAAATTCTGGGAGGTAAATGCTCTTTAACTCTTTGATCCAGACGCTGGGATGTTCTACATATGTAGTCGCATCCGCAACTGCATTTGTAAATTACAGAACTAATATGAAGTGGAGGTAAAACATCCTTACGAATAGAGGAAAGAATTTGCCGTGTAAAAAGTATTACACGAACATTAGCAGAAAAATAACATTTGCCAATAGAATGAGAAATTCGCCTAGCTAAAACCTCACCATCTGTTCCAATGTAAGTTAGTCGTAAATAAAATGGACATTTTTAAACTACTTGTGACTTAACCATATAAAACTTATTTATGACATGGCGCATAACGGAATGCAAAATGTCCAAAGGATATCCATTTTTGGAAAGTGTCATCTTAATAAAGTTCATTTCACCGTGAAGAAAGGAACTGGAACAATTTTTTAAAGCCCTATAAGTTAAAGTTTAAATTAAATTAACTTTAAGTTGGCGTGTGCAAAATGAATCCCAACGTATATATAATTCAGAAAAAGTATCCTTTCTAAATACTGAAGTCAAAAAGCCATTACAATTACTATGGGCGAGAACGTCCAAAAATGAAAGACAGCAATTTGACTCCTTTTCAACGGTAAATTGTAAGGACGGATGAACAGAATTCAATAGAGTGAGGAAAGTGTCAGCTTCGTCCTCATTATTAAAATGACAAAAAGTATCATCCACATATCGATGATACATTAAAGCACGATCATTGCGAGAAAAAATCAAAGTCTCACAATAACCAACAAAAATATTAGCCAGCGATGGATCTAAAGGGGAACTCATCGCAACCCCGTCAATCTGTCGATAAACAACATCATTGAAACTGAATTCGACAGACGAGGTGGCAAACTTCATCAAATCAACAAATACACTCTCCGGAAAATCTGTAGGAGACAAAGAGGAACGGTACTACATGTCATAACATATTTCTATTGTCTCAAATAAAGGAATACGAGTGAATAAGGAACAAATGTCAAACGAACACATGAAAACACTACTGGGAGAAAATTTTTGTATAGATTCCACAAATGTAAATGATTCTTTAATACTAAAACTACTGAAGTGCAAAGATACAGGTTGTAGCACTTTAGAGAGCCAACTAGCGACCTTATACTGGTATAAACTAATCATAGATAAAATGGGTCATAATGGGACACCATTCTTATGGGCTTTTGGTAACCCATATAAACGGGGACGAATAGACCCATTGGGTTTAATTTACTCTGTTATATCAGATGTTAATAATCTACTCTTAACCCACTTTAGCAGTTGTCTTTGAAATTTATCTTCAATAGACACAGTATTATAATGGGTCTGAACTGGACCTAGTTTCATACATATATATATATATGTGTGTGTGTGTGTATCCAAATGAATAAGAACGAAGAAAATAATTGAAACTTTTAAAACATTAATTTAAAACAGTGATTCGATATAAAAATAGAGCAATGAATGTTTTATATTTATTATTTTAGAACATGTTGTAAAATAATAATTCATAATGATTATTGCCAAGATTTTTGTTTTTTCAGGGTTTTTTGTCATGAAGTGCTTGATATTAGGGTAAAAATAGAACGTTAATAGGATTAATGAAGAGAAGTTTGTTACTTAACTGTGCAGAATCATGCCAACTTCGAAGTTTCGTAAGGACACCATTATGATGTCTTCACTCTTCAGGACTAAATTTTCAATCTACTGTTGAGTCCCGGTTTCCTTTTTCTTATTTATATGGAGTTTGGTGCAGCTTGATAATTTTGTATGTGAAGAGTCAGCAGATAGTTCATCGGTTTTGATTGTTTATTGTGTTGAATCCTTTTTAATGTTGTATTATTTCCTTTTTATTGTACAGGTGTTTGATTTTTTCTTGCTTTTTATTGTGTGCAAGAATAGATGTCCGCTCAGCTACTTTATAATAGGTACCTCCACTTATTTTCGATAACTAACTTTTAAATTGAAACTTTTATTTTAGTTTTAATTGAAAGCTAAATTTACTATTTCCGGTAAGCAAAATACTCTTGTTTATTTCAAACAGAAATTATATTGATTGGAATATAAAAGTTTGATTTGTTTTTTTAATTTTTGAATTTGCCGCCATTTTTGCGCCATCAACAGAGTTAACAAACGAGAATTAACTTTTGTTTACAAACAAAAGTTAATTCTCGTTTGTAAAAATCTTGCAAAAATAGAATATACATCTATGACACATTATTTTTGGAAAATTAGCAAATTTTATGTTAAATTAATCTAATTTACACAACTATTACTTATTCATAGCGTGAAATTTAGAATGAAATTGTTTCTTAATAACACTTTAAATTTTGATTGTACGCGTTGAAAATCAGGATTGTGTTAACAACTTCTTGATTAGAGATAAAAATGTATGGAGTTCATAAGGGACAAAAATATATTACTGTCTTTCGGGTAGGGGAAGTAACTCTTACCTTTTAATTTGCACATAGAATTTACTATACAAAAAAAAGTATAAATTATTTTAAAAATATGGGCGTAAAACGATTTTATTAAACTTTTCAATTTTCGATAGGCAATATAATCATTAATTCTTAACTAAAAACTTTAACCGCAAACAGTTCTTTGAAATATTTTTTAAATATTTTTAATACTTTAGGAATTATTATAATAAAAGAAAATGAAAATTCTTTTAAAATTTTATTAGTAATCGAAAAAAATTTTCTCCAGACTATAATGTCTTTAATTTTTATTATTTATTTCATCAATTAAAAGCTTATCAAATTAAAATATATCAGCGTTTTATTGGATTTTTATTTTACTCTTCGGAGCAGATTTTTGGATACTGTTTGGAAATTTAAAAGAAAAAAAAAATACATGCTTTATATTTCCCAATAAGTTCTGCGTTTAACTAATAAAAAATACTTTGCACCCAATTAAAATTTATTAAAATTTCGTAAATTTATGTAGAGGGTGGGGGTAACGGAGGTAAAAAAATATATTTTTACCAAGATTTTTAAAAAATAACAATTTAAAAAATAATTTAATTCATTTGTGAATGAGTACTGAAAGGTTCATTAAAATGCGGCAATTATTTGATTTTTGCGAGAATTTCCAAATTAATGTGTTTGTCACCGAAAAAGTGGGTGATGCAATCATTGCGTTTTCCATTGTAAACAGTCGTAACATTTGTTTAACCGCTAACTCAAATGAAAACAAAATTTTCTGGCATATACATATGGTAATTTCCAGTGGCGTTCTATTTCAACTTCATCCCATCAGGGGCGGTGATCTCCTTTCTTTTCTATATGTAGTCAGCTATACCTGATTTTTTATCTCTTCTCGTGTTACGGCGAAGTGATGTTATTTTAGCCTTACCTCACGTCATTGTTCCTCGATCTCAAAATATAGTATTTGTCATCGGACGGATTAAAATAGATTTCATCTCTTAGTTGTGTCTATGTCTTTGAACATAGCATAACTCATTATTGCGTCTGATTGCAAAGATAAAGTAACTGAAAATATTATTCAGAGCTGCTCGGTCTCGGGGAAACAGCTGCTCGCGGCAGTGCGCCCCTCATTGCACTAAAGGGTAGGGGATCAGAAGTAATACCGTTGGCAGCGCAAACAACAGTTGCGGGAGCTGGACAATATTTAGACATCACACGGCTGCACGAGTTCGCGAACTCCACATTTATTTGACCTTGTTCTGTCAGTGTGTGGAGGCAAGAAAGTCGAATCACTTTTCGGCCTTTTGGCTAAGATCAAATGATAGTATCTGTTCTTATTGAATCAGTGTGATTCTCTCTCCACTTCCTTCATCCCTTCTTTCTTTTATTTTCTCTTTGAAACCAAGTACTTGCCTTTTATCCTCTTTTCATGCAATCAAAACGAAATAGTCCTTTATTTATGAGGTATTGGCAGGGCGTAGCGGTCGTGCAAACTAGCAACTGGAGGGATAACCACAATAATAATAGAATGTTTATTTGTTGCATTTTCATATCAGTAAAGCTTCGAAGTGGCTAAGAATAAAGTCTCTTGTTATGAATCTTTTTAGATCCTCGGAAAAAATTCCTTTTCTTTATGAAGAAGGAATTGGAGATACTGAGGAATGAAAATCAACATTTAAGACGAAAAGTAAGTTAATGTAATCCTCTTTCTATGCAATCAAAATGGAATATCCCATTATTTATGACGCATAAACGGAGCGGTCGTGCGTACTAACGTAGAACAGTGCAATCACAATTATAACAGTATTCTACTAAATAGATGTAACGTTATAGAGAGGAAATAAGATAAAAAACAGTGTGTCTTTGTTGTAGACATTAGAGCAAGAAATGCTAGTTTAATGATCAGAATGATATCAGAGGCCATTGTACGGATGTTGTTAAATCTGTACCTACGCCTCATCTCCACCTAAGATTTTGTGTAAAAAAAGGCATCTGATAAAACCCGAAGACCTATTTAAAATATCAGAAAAGCTTGCTTTGCCCTCTACGCAGAAGATATTCAAGTAATCGTCACCTCTTCTGGAAATAAACGCTTATATGTAAATAGAAAAAATTGAGAGAACACACTAGAATAGGAAGAAGTGTGTATTCTAAGCAGATTTATTTAATCTGCATAGGCAGACAATCCTAAGAGGAATCGAAGACCAACCATTTTCTATAGGCGGATAAAACTTAAAAACCATTGAACAAATGGCGCAGTGGTGTGGGAAGGTTCATGAATAAAACTAAAAGAACCATTAGACAAGGTAGTCAGAAAAGAAGAAGAAAGAAAACAGACATTAACAGTAAAAGGTCTGAATACGTTTTAACATATAAACAGACAGGACAAGGAAGTTAGGGATATATATATATATATATATATATATATATATATATATATATATATATATATATATATATATTATCGTCTATTGCTTTATTACACGTGACACATATCTGTCCAATAAGAATCAAAAGCCCAAAACAACATTCGAGTATACTCTCTCTTTTGTTAATCTTTTTTTTTTCGTGGCCTGGTTAGGGGCCATAAATAAAGACAGAATAGAGTTATACAAATATATTATCATAGAATAGTAGTACAAACATATACAAGATCAGAAAATCACCAATGTGACTCTATTGGTCCGGCTGTCAGAGAATATACACTTCTTTGCTCAAAGCAGAAACTGCTGCTTATTTATAGTTTGGAAGCGTTCATTTGTGCATGGGTAATTTACCATAGAACTTTACAATTTAAAAAAATAATCTCTTGTCTTTAACCTAATCTCTGAAGAAGTTTTAATAAGAGTGAATCACGTTAGATTAAGACACATTTCCTAATTCGTTCTTTCTTTATATATATATATAATATATAAATATGTTTAGTCATCCACATACATGCCTGTTACGCTGTATCACAGCTCATCAGTGTGGCTAGACACATCCACTTGTTTCTGGATAGGATCGAAACTCGATCGATTTAGTGTCAGTCGGAGTCACTACTCTCTAAGCCATAGGCACATGGAATCAGTGAATGGAAATTTTAACGTGTTGTATATAAGCAGTGTATACACACGACAGTCACCGAAAGAACTCAATTCATTTCTGAAGATTCACGCATATCGCAAAGTGGAAGCTGTTTTTAACATTTTCTTCTCTAGGGAGCTCAATCGTAATGAGAGCAAAATATATTAGGCATCCACACACAACCCTATATATATATATATATATATATATAAGATAGATAGATATGTGAAGCCGCGCAGAAATAACGGAAGATATATTCGTGAAACTAATTATTATAAAATCGGAAAATGACCTTCGAAAAAAATGTAAACAGCGCGGAACCATGAAGTAATATCTAATGTATTGGACAGTTTTAGCACGGAAGAAGAAAATTCCAAGCGACAGCGATGTGCTTCTTTTAACGAATGCTGAGAAAACCATAGACAGAACATGTCAGCAATTTGGAAGTTTTACGGCGAATCGGAAGTAAATTGCTGCAAATAATACGAAATCACACATGATGAGGAAATAAAACATGGAGAATTCAATACTCACATGGCATACTGGAAAGAAGAAAACAAGTGGAAATCAGCGAGTAAAGTACCAATTTGTCTATATGTCTGAGATGAGGTAGTATTTATATTATTTACATTATTCGAACTGTTGTCCTCATCTTTATTTCCATGTTTACGACGTTGTACGTTCCGGCCTTCTTCAAGTGCTAAGAATTTCAAACTAAAAAATTTATTTCGATTACTTGAGCATATCATTCCCATTCCATGTGCGATGCCACTTCCGGTATTCATGTAGTTATCTTCCTTTAACTTAACTTAATACTTATTTGTTCATTACTGCTGTAGTCTGGTATTAAACTTATAACTCTTTGGGTCAAGTCATTAGAACTAACCAATGCCTATATGCACTGGGCCATTGAATGAGAATGGTAAACTCTAGTGAACGAAATAACGGGTTCGGTTCGAAATTCCTAGCACCCAAAGAAGGCCGGAGCGTACAACGACCGAAATGGCAATAAACATAAGGATAACAGTCCGAATAATGTAAATAATGTAAATACTACTTAATTTGAGATGTATAGACAAATCAGTAATTTACTCGCTGTTTCTCACTGGTTTTTCCTTCTAGTATGTCCTGTGAGTATTGAATTCTCCATGTATTATTTTCTTACCATGTGAGCTTTCTTACTATAGTTTTTTTACCAGTAAATAATGTAAATTAACGATGTTTAGTAAATGAATAGAAGAGCAAGGAATACAATGAAAGTTATAGGAACATTTTAGACAATAAAGCTAGGATTATTATGATCGCCTCAAAGGACATGACACGTAACGGAAGAAAAAGTGATTCCATAATGCAGCAGGTGCCTTGCCAAATACATTAATAAATGATGAATACTTTTTGTGGGTAAAAGTTAGATTTCCCGTAATCATGCCCAGCGTAAAGAACTGTCAAATTTCTTACGTTTTTTACTGAAGTGTAAAAGTGTAGATAGATATATTATATGAGGTGGGTCTTATATTCCTTGATATAAGGTAATATTGAGCTTTACTTCAAACTAATACAGAGCTAACAATGTACTATTGGTATTGTATTGCGGCCTATATGGCAATATCACTGTTTGCTTCAAAATGAAATAAACGTGGGCCATGTACGCCGAGAAAAAATTCAATCAATTTATTTTAAGCTGAAATAGGGATCTCATAATCTCTGGATCTTATATGCCGTCAAACAAGTTAAGAGATTTTATAAAGCTTAAATGAAGAACTCATATGCCGTCAAGTAAGTTAGTTGATTTATTTTAAGCTTAATCGGGATCTCATAGTCTGTGGGCTTTGTATGCCGAGAAATAAGGTAATAAATTCATTTTAAGCTTAAGTAGGTATCTCATAGTTTGGGGGTCTTATACGCCGTCAATTAATGATAATGGATTTATTTTTAGGCCTTTTATGATAGTATGCATCATACGATTAAATAGTCTGTGCTTAGAACTTAACCTTTTTGAGAAAACTAATTACTCAAAAATCTGATTTTCACCTGCTTAATTTACTGTAGGTTTTTTAAATTATTAATAACTTGTGGATATTTTTAACATCTGAGCTAAGAATTGTTTTCTTCAACCTATTTTTCTGTTGAACACACATCATTTACGCATGAATTTCTACGGAACTATAGCAACGGTAATTAAAAGCTTTGATTTGTGAATTTTATAGCAAAACAATTGAGAGTTCAATTTCTGTACCTGGTACTGAAGATGCAGTGTCAAGAGGATAGCTTTCAAAAAATTAAAAAAAAACAAACTAATGTTTAAAAAGGAAGACGAGATAACTCTAGACATTGACAGCGAAGCAAGAACCTATACATTTCTTCTTCTTCTTCCTTTTTTCTATTTCATTTGTTGATTCTTTTTCTTATCCTCTTTCTCTTCCACATCGTTTCTTCCTCCTTTTCTTTTTTCTGTTGTTCTCTTCCACATCCTTTTTTCTTCTTTCACGTCTTTCTCTTTTTCTTCTTCTACCTTTTTCTTTTTCTTTTGTTGATTCTGCTTCTGCTTCTTATCCTCTTTCTCTTAAACATCTTTTTTTCATCCTCTTTTTCTTTCACATCCTTTCTTCTTCTTCTTCTTCTTCTTCTTCCACCCCCTTCTCCGATTCTGCTTCTTTTCTTTTTCTAACTTTTTTCTTTTTTCTGTTGATGCTACTTCTTCTCCAAATCCTTTCTTTTTCTTTGTGTTCATTCTTCTTCTTCTTATCATCTTTCTTTTCCACATCCTTTCTTCTTCTTCCACTGCCTTCTCTTTTTCTTCTCCTGTTCTTTGTCTATTTTTTCTTTTTCTTCTTTTGATTCTTCTTCTTAACGTCTTTCTCTTCCACATACTTTTTCTTCTTCTTCAATCTCCTTCTTTTTTCTTTTCCGCACCCTTTCTTCTTCTTCCACTTCCTTCTTTTTTCCTCTTTTTTCTTTTCCTTCTGTTGATTCTTCTTCTTTTTATCCTATTTCTCTTCCACATCCTTTCTTCTTTTTTCTTCTTCTCTTCTTCTCCCTTTTCTTTTCTTTTTCTTCTGTTGATTCTTCTTCTTATCCTCTTTCTCTTCCACATTCTTTCTTTTTCTTCTGTTGATTTTTCTTTTTCTTCTACATGTTTTCTTCTTCTTGTCTTCTTCAACTTTGTTTCTTCATTTCTGTTAATTTTTCTTCTTTTTATCATCTTTGTCTACCACATCATTTCTTTTTCCTCTTCTCCATGTTCTTCTTATTTTTTCTCCAGTTTTTCTTTTTCTTATTTTGATTCTTTATCTTTTCATCTTTCTCTTTCACATCCTTTCTTCTTCTTGTTTTTCCATCTCCTTTTCTTTTTCTTCTCCTCTTCTTTTTCTAACTTTTTTCTTTTTATACTGTTGATTCTTCTTCTTCTTATCCTCCTTCTCTTTCACATCCACTCCGGCCTTCTTCAGGTGCTATGAATTTCGAACTGAGCACTTTATTACGATCTCAATGAAGTATATCATTCTCGTTCCTCCTACGAAGCCACTTTTGGTAGTTATATTCCTTTAACTTAACTCTCTAAGTCATTTGTTCAAATAATGGGTATTATCAAAAGTAGAATCAGCAAATTTATTTTGCTGTCTTTCTCCTGAAATAGAATCAAGATATGCGTTAATCTTGAAAATAATCTTGTTTTTTATATTTTCATATATAAGCTTGACTGGTTTGGTTTCCATACGAGTTATTAGATTTTTAGCCCCATGCCTAACCGATTTTTAATTGCCAACCATTGTTAATGATTTTACTCTACTGTTTAATCTATAGCTAGGGAAAAATGCTTTCTTAATTTCTTTGAATAATATAGACATATTGTGCCTATTTATTTTATACTGACCCTTGCCAGTTGTCTCGTTAGTTTCTTGATATTAAGATGAAATTCATCAAGGAAGTAGCCTTAGATATTTTTTAACCCAAGTACTTTGAACTTTTAGGTATTCATCAAGTTCAAAGACAAACTTGTTGCAACTGAAACGTTTGCTTTGCAAAGCATTCCAAAACTAAAACTAATAAAATTAGAATGGTGGTATTTTTATCGAAGGTATATACTGCTCAAAAAATTAGAGGAACACTTTTTAATCAGAATATAGCAACTTATCAGTCAAACTTTTGGGATATTGATCTGATCAGTTAAGTAGCAGAGGGGGTTGTTAATCAGTTTCAGCCGCTTTGTTGTTAATAAAATCAACAACAGGTGCTACAGAGAGGCAACAATGAGAAACCCACCAAAACAGGAATGGTTGAGACCACTGATACTTATTTTCACTTCTTTTGGCTGAATTTTTATTGACTGACTTTATACTCCTGTAATTTTTCATTTGTCTCAGATCAACATCTCTGTTGATAGCATGGTGCGGTATCTGGACGCTACAGAGGTTGTACAAGTAGTGCAACTCCTCCAGGATGGCACATCAATACGTGCACAAGGCCGTAGAAGATCCTTAAACCCGCAGCAGGATCGGTATCTGCGCCTTTGTGCAAGGAGGAACAGGATGAGCACTGCCAGAGCTCTATAAAATGATGTTAATGTTTCTGACCAAACAATCAGAAACAGACTCCATGAGGGTGGCCTGAGGGCACGGCGTCCTGTAAGGGGCCCTGTGCTCACTACACAGCACCGTAG
Source organism: Ascarosepion bandense (assembly GCA_037127315.1). Classification (NCBI taxonomy): domain Eukaryota; kingdom Metazoa; phylum Mollusca; class Cephalopoda; order Sepiida; family Sepiidae; genus Ascarosepion; species Ascarosepion bandense. The sequence continues at coordinate 243,769 of JBBBDQ010029176.1, read as the reverse complement.
TGCTCGATTAGAATTTGCCATATATCACCAGAATTAGCAACTACGCCACTGGCACCCTGAGCTCGTCACCGATGAGAGCAGGTTCAATCTGAGCACATGCGACAGACGTGAAAGGGTCTGGAGATAACGTGGAGAACATTATGCTGTCTGCAACATCGTTTAGCATGACCGATTTGTTGGTGGGTCATGATGGTCTGGGAATGCATATTCCTGGATGGACGCACAGACCTCTACAGATTAGATAATAGCACACTAACTGCTATTAGGTATCGAGATGAAATCCTTGGGCCAATTGTCAGAACCTACGCTGGTGCAATGAGACTTGGATTCCTCCTGGTCCACGACAATGCCCGACCTCATGTGGTTAGAGTATGCAGGAAGTTCCTGGAGGATGAAGGAATTGATACCATTGACTGGCCCCCACGTTCACCTGACTTAAACCCAATAGAACACCTCTGGGACATTATGTTTAGGTCCATCCGGTACCGCAAGGTTGCCCCTCAGACTGTCCAGGAGCTCAGTGATACTCTGGTTCAGATCTGGGAGGAGATACTCCAGGCATGTGCACAAGCAAATTTGGGCCACACAAACTACTGAGAACCATTTTGAGTTTCTAAATGACATTTTGGCAAAATGGACCAGTCTGCTGCATCATTTTTTCACTTTGATTTTCCACCTCTATAGAGTGATCATTTTCATTTCTATCAAATTATGTTACTAATACATCACCTACTTATTAGTAAATATATTCAAGATCATTTATACCCTGTTTAGATCTGATGCGTTTTCGAAGTGTTCCTCTAATTTTTTTGAGCAGTGTATATATATATATATATATAGTTAGTTTTTTGGTCATAATTAAATCAGACCAATACAGTTGTATTAAAAAATGCCAATACAATTATATTTTAGAACTTTTGAATATTTTTCATTTGGAAACGAATTATTTTGCGACCTAGGTTTCTACCTTTCGGTGTCTTCAGACGATTTATAATAACTGATTTTAAAATGTAAATTGAATGGCATAGAAATAAATTGTATTAGGAATATTGTATTGTGACATTCGTCCCAGATTACAATATTCCAAAGTATTCCCAATAGACATACGACACCAGGTATCAAGGAATGGGAAATGCCATCCTACCAATTTCGGGAACCGAATTTCTTTTTTATCTGCTCCATTCAATCTATGAAATATGTCCGTCGTTTTTCCCTGGTCAGTGTACACGCGTTTCACAATGAATCAGTAAACATTTAAAACTAAAATTACAACTGATAGAGTTCTAACTATTTGTAAAACCTCAAGATACTGTGGCGTCCCTTTCTATTAACTGTACATACGACCATCACATGACTTCTGACACATCTTTGGTCTCATCATATTCTTATATCTGAAGATATAAACCAGTGAAAGAAAATTTCTCTCACTTTCAGATTTTCTTTTTTTAACTCCCCTTGTTTCGCCTTTCTTAGCCGATATTTGCGTATTACACTTTTATTAATTTCATATCCATAACTAAGAGTGCGCTCTGAGAAGCTCACTTAGGCTGAGGACATCAAAGATTCGTAATACCCATCTACTGGGAAGGCTATAAAATGTCCAGTTATCATCGAGGCACGAATTGTCAGTCAGTCAATCAGTTAGGTGCTATACGTGATGCACGCTTGGCCCGTCATATCTCAAAAGAAACATGAATGAGTGGACAGAAAATTTTACCGCAAAAGGTTGCCATTACTTTATGCGGTAGACTGGTTGCCAACCAAGGCTATATAATCTGTCTTGCTATTTAAGCCATAGCTGGAGGGAGAAAAGATGGATTAATAACTTTGTCAAAGGTATTTTCACCTAAATAAATGCAAAGAATTCAAACCCGTCCGAAGTCCGAACCCGTCAAAGAAGCATACCAGTTAAGTTATATTTAACATTAGCCTCATATTAAATTCATTTCTCTTCAACATGCGAACAACATACAATTCATCTTCATTCATTAAAAAACTTTTCTTTTTTTTTTGCATAGAATATGATAAATTTTTATTCAAATTCCTTGTTGTTTGTTCGCATCAATTTTAAAATATTTTGGACATTTAATCTGCATTTTTAGAGAAGCTGAAAAATATACAGATAGATAGATAGATAGATAGATAGATAGATAGATAGATAGATAGATAGATATAACAGGACGGAAGGAAAGAGAATTACGGATAGGGATGCTGCGTGGCGATGCAAAATTTGGACTGAATATGTGTCACTGCTTTGAACCTTGGAGGTAATTTAAAATAATTACCTTTCTCCAATGGCCGACCGTGACCAGCACCAGGAGACCACAAAGATTATGATCAAAATAGCATCCACCCTACTAACTTTCCCAAATACCCGTCCTCAAACCTCCCGGCCCTACACCTTAAGCAAGGCTACTGACGATGATAGGGATAACACTCAGATCAAGTGATGGTGTGGCGGAAAGAGAAGGAATGTCTTGAGGGAAATCAAGACGCCATGATGATTCTGGGCGACTGAGTACTAATTTATTTTTATTTCCAAGCTTAAATCTGACATTCTGTTATTGTGATGCATATATATATATGTGTGTGTGTGATACGATTGTTTATTAAAAGAATGTTCATATATAGATAAGAATAAGCTTTTTCTTAAACTGACTAAGAAGTGACTCAAAAACTTCATCTATATATATATATATATATATATATATATATATATATATAATGAAGATTAACGAAACTGGTTATAAACAACCGACAATTTGAAATGATTTGTTTGAACATTATTCTTGATCGATACTCGTATTTATGTAGATATTCTGTTTGATTATAAACAGAATAGCTACTTAAATACAAATATATATAAAAAATAATATTGAAACAAATCATTTCATATATATATACATTTTCATTAAGTTTGTCGCCGTTTTCATTGCGCTATGCTGTTTTTCTATGGTGACGTTATGCCACTATTTCTCATCCAACAGGACCTCAGAGTCAACTCGAATGCCTACATCAAGTGTCATGAGGAGATAATGTTGCCTTGAGTCAAGATGATGGCTGCTGGAAGACGCTGTCTGGCAATAGGGCTCTGCACTATGCCATACAAGCAGAAGTACCTAGTCATGCCTGTCAAACAATTTCTGCTACCACATCAAGCCTTACATATGTTTACCTATCTCCCCTGACTGCAACCTATTAATTATTGTCTTTTTAACAAAAAAGCTGAACTGAAGTCAATGATTATGGCAGCATTCACCAACCTATACAAGGAGACTGTTCAGAAGAACTGCAGGAGATTCTTCGTTTATTCAGGCCGGTAGATATTAATAAATATACTTATTAATTTTTAAGAACAGACTATCTATTTAAATAAGAGTATCTATCAAAAATAATGTTTAAAAACAAATGAATTAATATATATATATATATATATATATATAATACTAAAATACATGTTGTTCCCAACTGTTTGGTCCAACTCCTCTGAGTTTCATATTCATGGAAACCATCAGACGCGGATTAAAAACTGACCAGTTACTTTTCAATCCGCGCCAAACGATTGCTACGAGCATGAATCTCAAAGTTTACCAAACAGTGAGTAACATGTATATTTTCTATTAGTATAATTGCTCACTCTTCTCACTTTAATCAATTTCCAGACAGCAATCACCGTAAATTCCAGTGCACTTCTCCTCGCTTCTCTGCAATGCTAGAAGAAGATTTGGACGCCACTCAGCACCGTCATCATGACAACTTGATGGCCTCCACACTTTTAAAACAGGTTCTCTTGATGGTTCCCTTGAGCTTGGGGAAAAGAGAAAAAGTTACACGGATCAAGATCAGGTGAATAGGGAGGCTGTTCCAGTACGGTGATGTTCTTGGCCAGGAAGTATCGGATGCTCAAGGGAACCGGGAATAGGTGTATTTTAGTGGTGGAGCAGTTATGATTTTTCCTGCAACAACTCTAGTCTTTTCTCTTACACTGAGCGAAGTAAACCTGCAGAATCTCTTTGTAGACTTGCTGATTGATCGTCTGCCACTGTGGCAACACCTCACTATGAACAATCCCTCTCACACTAAAGCACGTAATCAGTCCTGTTGCTCTTCATACAGACCTTGTAGGATAACGCTGAGATTTTCATATTACTTACCCTTTTTACAAAGATATGAACAAAACAACCTTTTTTTTATTTTTACAATATGAATTTGATATTTCTAGCATTATCTTTTGTTTTCCTTCGAGTAAATTAAAATGTTGTTTAATTATGGGCAAGTGGAACTTACAACTCTTCTATTTTCAGTTGTTTTGTTCACTGCCTTGATTACCAGTATCCGAAATTAAATATTTTACCTTTAATTTTGGCAGGACTTGATATTCTGGGATGCAACAAGCACGTTAACCCGCTGAATCTCGACAGTTGACTATTTGTCCGAAGATTCGTACTTAGAAACAAGTACAACAGGCCGAACGTGTTAGCAAATAAAAAAATGCACGCACGCACGCACGCGAACACACACACACACACACACACACATATATATATATATATATATATATATGATACTCAGCAGTATCTTAAAGCCGTCTTTGAAGTCGTGTCAACTGTAGTACGTCGTTTCTCTGCCAAATGTAAGCAATTCAATTTTAGCCAAAAGGTGAATCTCTTTTGCTGAATGTCATCTGCGGGTACTTTTTTCAACAGATGGCGTTCCCAGAATTGCGAGTGTGTAGTTTCAGATGATAAAGCATCTATAAGGAAGTGCTAGAAGCAAGCTTGAAATTTAGTGCATATCATTTTGCTGAAGTGTAAACAACTTTGTTTTTCAAAGCGTTGGACTTGTTGGATTTCGTACCAAAGAAAGTGTATTTGCGGGGAATTTTACTTCAGTATTTTATTCAAAAGAAATCACACCAGTGGAAGCACACAGAATTCTTGTTGAGACATACGGTGATCATTCTCTATCAGAAACAACATGCAACGATTGGTTTAGACGCTTCAAAAATAATGATTTTGATTTTGAAGATAAAGGAAAGCTAATCAACTGTCTTTTTTTCTTCAAAACAAGCTACCTTTTAGAAAATCAGCTCTGAATTAGGAAAACAAAAATGCAATAAAACTATGCCAATTTTTATTTGGGTAAACTTTTAATTACTTTTATAAACATAAATTAAAATTGTGTCATCTTCTGAATAAAAAAAAAATTTCCGTTAGTAATGAATTTTTACAAGAATTGTTTTTATTTTTCATATTTTTTATTAAGTAATTTAAAAAGTTTCATAAGTCTTTTACAATTTTCTCCTTATAGGTCTCTCAGATGTTTTTTAATTAATGTGTGGTAAATATATTTATTAATCGAAAAATTTAAAAAGTTACTCTAAAAGAGAAGCTTTTTTTTGTAATTTAATTAAAACTGTTTATTTTTGCTTGTTAATTTCCCGTTTTTGGTAAGTACGGGTGCCCATAAACGATATAAATCTGTAACAGGTCACGTGACTCAAGGGTTGTCCGCCCTTACATAAAATTTTCCCGTATTTATCTTACTGCTATTCTTTTCATGCGTGTCTCTGAATCGCTCAAGAAAGAACTCATTTCTAGTCAGAATTTAAATATTAAAAGTAACTTTTATATTTTTAACTTATTAGTTTAATCATTTTTAATATTAATTGTGAATCTATCTACCTGACAGAATTTAGAAAAACAACAAAACTTCTTTTTTATTTGTTTTGCTTTTTTGGGCTCTTCATTCCAATGGCATGTGGTAATGATTCATAAAAGAAATTATTAGGAATAAAAATGTTTACTTTCAATGTGTGTTTGCAAAATGTGACTAAGAAATAAATATGTACTACAATGTTATGGTGGATAGGCTAAGATTAAAACAATTTGGAAAAGATTTCATTTTTTCTTTTCATTTGAATGAAAAAGCCATTTTTTAGTTTCTTTATTTCATAGTCTAATCCTACTAATGAAATTATGCATTTTCAATGTTAACCTAATACTTTAAAGTTTATTTTTAATTGTAAGTGAATGTACAAAACACATGTTATAAAATTATTTTTACCCTTAGTTATCAAATTAAGGGAGATACCTACATTCACAATGGAAAAAATCAAGAGGAAAGTTGGAATTTTAAAAAAATAGGTTTAATTTCCATTTGTGTTTGCAGAATGTTTTTAAGAAACAAATATGTACTACAATTTTATGGTGCCTAGCTAAGATTAAAACAAATTGGAAAAGGTTTCATTTTTTTTATTTTCAATTGAATGAAAAAGACATTTTTTTCTATTTTATTTCATAGCCTAATCCTACTATTGAATTTATGCATTTTTATTGATTAACTCCTACTTTCATGTTCTTTTTTAAATTGTAAATGATTGTACAAAACACATGTTATAAAATTATTTTACCCTTAGTTATCAAATTAAGGGAGATACCTACATACCTGTACCTGGAAAAGCAGCTAAAAAGTGAGGAGGATTGGAGTGCCAATTAAGAAAACTCAGGGCCACAAAATATTCCCGAAATGCCTTTCTCTTCAAGATATTGCATAAATACAGTATGACATGTACAAAAAATATAGATACTTATTTATAACATCTACAGTTATGGAAAAAATAAATTACATATTTTTACCTAGTTATCTTACTAATTAATATGAATAAGGCATAATAAAAATATTAATAATTAGCATAATATTTCATAACTTTACTGGGTTATTTTAATTTCATTCGTTGTTATTAAATTGTAAAATTATTTTAAAAGCAATTTCAATTTTTATTTATTTAGCAAGCATATTCAATCATCTAGCTATCATGCTAAACGAACATTGTATAAAATATTATGTAATTGATGAAAATATTATGTTATGGTTAGCTATGCAGTTAAAAAACAGAAACCGGTTTTTTAGATATATAAAAATTTGGCACTTCCGGACGCCTTACTTGGGGTGTTGACAGAACAGTAGCTGAGATATTCAATCAATCACAGCTCGAATTACGTTGACGTGAGGACTACTGTATTTAAGATAAGTTTCTGTCTTAAATTTCATAAGGTAAGGAATTACTATTGTGTGAAATCGGATTATGGTAAGATTCAATTTAAACAATTGACTTTAAAAAAGTGTCTTTGATGTATATATTTTTTTTCAAGATTTTTTAAACAGAAAGTTGGCTACTGTTGACATAACCTGTCCATGAATCTAAAAATAGCGGAAAATTTAAAGTTTGTTTCTTTTTTTCGAAAAATTTCGGATTCCAATCGATATAATTTCAGGTTAAAATACACCAGTGTATTTTGATTATTGAAATTACTAACTTTAATCCCTTGGCTTTCAAACAGACCTAATTTTAAAGCTTGAAGATAGATTAATTATTTTTAAATTTTCAATTTAAATTTAGGTATCTAAGAATTGATTGGAGGTACCTACATTACGATAACCCTAAGCGTAGAAGATCATGGGGTTAAGCCCGACTATGCATCAACATCGGTGGCAAAACCGAATATCCATGTTTCGAAGCTTCTGTTATGCATTTGCTGGGTGTACTTTATTATGAACAGCTCAGACTGACCAAAACCATTTCAGGGGATTGCAATCAACTACAACTGATGCGGTTGAACTGAGAATTGAAGAAAGAATCGCCCCTGTACGAGCAGAAATACGAAAGTGATTTCGCATCATGACAACGTTAGGCTATATGTTGCAAAACGGGTGAAAACTTAATTGGAAATGCTTAAATGGGATGTCCAACCCAAGCCGCCGTATTCACTAGATATTACCCCGTCCGATAATCTCTTGTTCCAATCGATGTCACATGACCTGACTGGGCAGCAATTCCATTCTTATGAATATCTAAAAAAAATGAGTCGACTCATGGTCAGCTTAAAAAAAGGGTCGTTTTTCCAACGTGAAATTAATATGGTGCCAGAAAGATGAGAAAAAGTAGTGGCTAGAGATTAATAATACTTTCGGTGACATGCTTCTTACGAAGTTTTGTAAATAATATATTACTATTGATGAAAAATCAGCAAGAACTTATTCAAGGGGGTTATAGAGGTAGAGTCGCCGACTGATGTCAATTCGGTCGAGTTTCAATCCCGGCTAGAAGCAATCGGATGTCTGACCGTACAGATGAACTGTGATACAACGAAGTAGATCTGTCTGCGAAAGACTATTTACGCTCTCACACCCTGATTGAGCACTCTGGAAGAATGGTAGACTTTGAAAAAACAGTAGCTACTGAAGCATCTACGCATCATTCATTCAGTAATGAATTTGAACACTCTCAGCTACTGGCGTATGTTTACATTCTATATAACACGCTAAAAGTCTGCCTTCTTCTAAAGAGTGCCCATAGGTCAGAGGTAGAATCGCCCACTGACGTCAATTCGGCCGAGTTTCAATCCTGGCTAGAAGCAATCGGATGTCTAACTGTACAGATCTGTCTGTGAATGATTATATATATAAAGTTTTAAAGCAACTTGTTATTCCAGATTTTACTCCCTTTACTGTAACTTTATTTGAGGCTTGCTAAAACTGTGATGTTAACGTTTATCTTCGTTTCAGAACAAATGGAAAGGTTTTGATCTGAAACGATCTAAGTTTTGCCAACTAGTTATCCGTGAGCTAATAATGCCGATCTTGTTGCTCACAGTGAAAATGGCGTGAAGGTGATAACTGACCATTTATCGGAGGCTTGTACAGTTTTTTTTGACTAACCATCAGTTTGAATTATCAGGGATGTGCGTTATGGTGCACTAGATATCGGCTCGGAATGAGAAATCGGGGAGCCGAGTTCGAATTCCATTTGAATTCCTCGTATTCACTTACGCGCAAATACCCTTGGGAAAGATATTAATCCGTCACTTACCTCCAGTTATGGGTTAAATAACAGGACAGGTTGTGTTCTGTAGCCTTGGATGGCAACCAGTCTACTGCAGAAAGTAATAGCAACCTACTGCCCAGTCAGTCATATTTCTTTCGAGACATGATCGCCTAAGCGTGTAAAACGTATGGCACTTAACTGACTGATCAGTTTAAAAAAGACAAAAGTCGTGTACATGTCTCTAAGTAGGCTTTATTCCATAGAGCCCAAAATTGTCTTTAACGGATCCAGGCTAAAGGTAGTTAACACTTTTGTATACTTGGGCAGAGTACTTGCTAGTTATGTCTCACCGAATGAAGAAGTGAACCACGGCATTGAATGATCAAGTCAAGTATTCAGAAAACTTGAAAAGAAAATCTTATATGATTGCAACATATCCCTAAGCAAAAAGATCGACATCCTATCGAAGGCACATTAAGGTCTTAGAATGCACGAGGCACTAATTGTGCCCGAGACGAATCCTGGACTTCAATTGGCAATATTGTACTTCAGTGTGTAAACATAGCCAGAATAGAGAAATTACTTTTCCGTTATCAAATGCGCTGGAGAGGTCATCTGACACGTATGGAGAATGGCAGATTGCTCACAAGACATTTTTATGGCTAGCTAGTACAAGACTCGTTCATAAGGCAAAAAACGTTTCAAGGATGTAGCTAAATGTAAACTAAAGACTCTTGGCGTTATTGTTGAAGACTGGAAAACTGCTTCTGGGCATAGAGCTGGCTGGAGAAGATTGATTTAGGAACGCTGAAGCTACTTTGAGCAGAAGAGAATTAAGCATTCAAAATTAAATAAATAAATGAATAAATAAATAAAAACAACCGCTCCATTAGAAAGAAAGAAATAGAATCCTTCTCAGAGGTATTAGGACACCAACACATATTCAGTATTTGTGAAACAATCAACATTTCGGTGGATATTTTAGCAAGTCACGAGATCACACCAGAGATGTCTGATGCAAATTCCTGTGAATGCAACCTTAACAAAAAGACCTACAGGTTATTTGTGAGAATCTTCTGACAAGATTTGTAAGTTTGTTGGGGAATTCAAACGTCAGATGATTGTGCACAGAGACAGCTAAGTTTCCAACAAAGGTAACAGAGACTGATTTCATCATTGCCACGTATGTAAGAGAGGTTGTAAATGTGAAGATAGTCTAAAGTTTCACTAACGGGTCAATAGCAGATCCTTAGTTCAGGTATAAATATAAATAAGTACTAAACCAGAACTACAAACCGATTTTGAATTTAGGTTTTTCTGGATAGTCTAATCTGTTTTGCTATTTAATCCATAGCTAGGAGGAGAAGAAATTGAATTATACATTTCAAAAGATTCATTGAGAGAACGTGAATATAACAAACACACTAAGAATTCGAACTCAAATTTCACTTCACCGATTTCACTTTCTCTGGCGTTAACTGTTGCACCATCCGCATATCCATATATAGAGATATAAATATATAGATATTATCAATATAGAAATCGACGTTGCTGGCTCACATTTTCAGTCTCCTATGCAATCATCAGACCTGACTTTGTCTGGCGTTGCAATGAAGCGTGAAAATGACAGTGGCCATGCAGTGTTGATTCCCAAGTCTAAACTGTCTATAACTATAAACATTTATCTACAATACTTAGCACTCTTCCTGTATAAATACACCAAACTTTAACTACATATATATATATATATATATATATATATATATATATATATATATATATATATATATAAACGCACATAGATAGATAGATAGATAACAGACAATGAATATCTATTAAGTTTAAGCATGAGCCTTTCTAAACATCCTATTATGGCTTTCATTTCAGGCAAAAAAAAACAAAACCAAAAATTGTCTGACATTTGGACATTTTTTATTATGCTGGTTCTAAGCTTTCGGCTTACATGAGTCATTTTCAGAGAGGTTACAGGGACGTTAACATAAAGACACCCACCATCAAAGATGATATTATCTTGTGTAGACATAAAACATTACTATGCAAACATAATAGTCACCGAATAGCAGACGCAGTTCGTAAATTTGTAATGCGGTTCTATGACGTCACTCCGTGTGAAAAACCGAACTATTAACAGAACTATATGTCTAAATGCAATGTAATGTGTTGTGACCAAATTCAAATTGATTTTATTATTGTGTATTATTTTGATTTAATGTAGATAGCCTCCAATATCTGAACGGGCATGTAATTTGATACACCACATTGGTTTTCTGTAGAAGATTTAGTTGTGTGGTTGTAGGGTTATTAAAGATTATGAGGTCAAATGTTTTAAATCTTTATAATATATGATAAATCTTAAGTTGAATTTTATTATTTATTGGTTTAACATTTCTACGTATTATGTTTTGAGTATTGTTTCATTATGTTTTCAACTATTATGCATTTGGTTGCAATATTATAATTAAATAATGTTTTGTTTATTTTGACGTACTTAATTATTATTTATATTGTCAATATTGTTAGAGCTCGGAGTGACGTCATAGAACCGCATTACAAATTTTCTAACTGCGTCTGCTATTCGGTGACTGTTATCGTTGCATAGCAATGTTTTATGTTAGCACAAGATAATATCATCTTTGATAGTGTATGTCTTTGTGTTAACGTCCCTATAACCTCTCTGAAGATGGCTCATTTGAGATGAAAGCTTAAAACCAGCGTAATAAAAAATATCTAAATCTTATTTAAATCTTTATTTTCACTTGAAATTAAAGCCAAAATACGATGTTTAGAACGGCTCATGATTAAACAAAGTAGACATTCACTGTTTGTTATATTTAACAATATATGTTTAAAAAATTATCTGCTGCTTCGATACACTAAATTTATATATATATATATATGTAAACATGTTACGGAGATTAACGAATTTTAACGAAACTTGGTTATAAGCAACCGACAATTTGTAATGAATTATTTTGAACATTATTTTTTACCTATAGTCGTATTTAAGTAGATATTCTATTTTTAATTAAACAGTATTTTATATTTATATCTACCAGCCTGATTATTTCACGATAAATTTTTATTACGAAAATGTGTGCTATCCAGCAGGATTCGAACCTGCGACCCCTATTTACATAGGGGAAGCTACCAGTTGATCTGGTACTGTCTTAACCACTCGACCATGAATAGCCTCTTGATCAGACGAGGTTTTTATCATGCTTATAGGTAAAAATAATGTTCAAAATAATTCATTACAATATATATATATATATATATATATATATAGCTGCTGATATAAACCATGAAAGATAAGTCTATCTCCTTAGCTATTAACAAAAAAATAATAATAATAATAATAAACACAAAGTAAGATAATCATTAAACACTCCCGAAAATCACAATTATTCGACAAACAAGACTCGCAGATGAATAAAAAAAGACCTTTGATATTACAATGGGAAGATTTGACGATGCAGGTACAGGCGAACTCATAGTTATTCATTTGCTACACGAACTAAGTAGAATAATCGATAAAAAAAACATATAGGCTTCTACAGAGATGACAGTCTCATAATTCTAAGAAACAGTAACAAATAAAACCAGAAAAATAATCCTAAAATATTCTAACATATGGGATTCGACATAGGCATAAAAACTAACATAAACGAAGTAAATTTCCTCGATGTCACATCCAACCAAATATAAGGTATATCTCAAACCTAAAAAAACGACAAACAATTTTGCATGCACACATCTTCCAACCATCCGACATTAATAATCAAGTAGATTCCAAAATCAATTAACAACTGATTATGTTATAATTCTTCGAATAATTCTATCTTCAACGAAGCCAAAAACATTTTATGAAACATATCTAAAAGATAGTGGATTTTCGACTCACGTACACACCACACAGAACAACAGAAAAAGAAATATATAATTCAATCAACTCTCCCCCATCAAACACTGTCCACAAGATATTCAATAAAAACACAGTAAAAATCCGCTACAATTGAACTGAGAAGATTATATAAATATTAAAAATGTCCAACAGGAAAGCAACCAACAAATCAGACACACACAAATCGAACAGTAGAACAAATGTCCCTTAAACTGTATTTACTTGCAAAAAAATGTAATCAGTAAACCCACAGTAAAATGTGCATATAACGAAGAAAATATATTTATCGGAGTAACTAATGGATCCTGGAAACAAAAAAAAAAAAAACACGCACACAAAACATCTTAAATACTCGAATAGCATAATGCATAAACACTATCATGGAAAATAAGGAGAACAACATCATCCGACCGAAATAAATCCAAAAACTGTAAATTCTGTGTGGAGGAAAATATAGCAATAATTACCTTCACAGGTCAACACAAATTGCTAAATAAATGATCAGACTAAATCTCAGAATGCAGACACGAAAACAAATATTTACTACGTTACTTAGAAATCTAAAACTAAAAATGGTTACAACAAAAATGCAAATATATAAATAATAAGTAAAATAAAATAAATAAAAAGAAAAAAACAAAGCGTCTAAATCAATAAATAAGTAAATAAATTAAGAAACATTAAACAAATTAACTACGAATGTGGACATAAATACCTAAGTTACCGCCTAGAAGTGACTGCTCCATGTATTCTTTCTTCTAATTTTCTTTCTTTCTTTTTTTTTTCTTAATATTTTTTATTTTCTGAGTGATGATTTCCGTCGTATTTAGGTGTTTAAATTTAGTTAAAACTCTCATTTGAAATTGCTTATTTTTAAAATTATTTTTCTTACTTTCTTATTCCTTTCTTTTTATTCTGCTGCTGTACTAGCTGGCTATTCTACCAGGCGGCTTGGGATTGATCTATGTCTCCCATACATCTTCACGTTTAATATATTAAATTAGAATATTGGTCAAACATCTCATGGTCAAAAAGTTCTGTTGATAACCGATTCTACCCAAATAAGTTATTTTGATCGAAAATTCGAAAAAAAAACTTAACTGGTAGTAAAACCGCTTAGGATTGTTAAAAGATTTTTTTAGAGGTATGCTTTTGTCAGTTTTGTCAAGGGATATGCGTTGTGGTACAGTGGATATCGGCTCGAAACGAGAAACCGGAAAGCCAGGTTCGAATTCCAGTTAAATCCATTGTATTCACTTACGCGCAAATACACTTGGGAAAGGCATTAATCAGTCTCTTCCTTCCAGTTATGGGTTAAATAGCAGGACAGATTGGGTTCTAAAGCCTTGGTCGGCAACCAGTCTACCGCAGAAAGCAATGGCAACCTACTGTGGGATAATCTTCTGCCCAGTCAGTCATGTAGGAACCTGATCTCTTGTATAGTGTTAAGAGAGATTCCTCCGATCAACAGTTGAACAATACCGGGGTTCATACAATGCCATGGATGGGTGTCCCTGCAAACACCTCCGGTGGGCCACCCTGGGGCCACATTATGCTGCAATCTGCGACAGTTCCCTTCCTATACATGTTACATTTAACGCCTCACCACGATTTTAAGAAAAGATATACAACTAAACCAGTCCACCACACACACACTTACACACACAAAAAAAAAAACAATCATAAACCCCTCAGCATTTCTTTCTTCAACATCCTTGGTATTCACACCAACTTTTGGAGTATGGAACCGTTCCTCTTCAAAAAGTTCCCAGACACCCTAGCTCCCCGTGAAACCATCCTTAACCCTACAATACCCTCCTTTGATTTCTTTATTCCTGGTTCTCTTTAGAAAGAACTCTAATATACACATACATGGCCTGGGAGTTTATGTCCTCGAACATCTCCCGCTAGCTAAGGAACTCTCTCCTGAATCTTTGCATGTGTTTTCACCTCTTTCTCTACTAAAACCAGTCAGCTATCTCTGCTTTCACTACTGCATCCCTTCATCTCATGTTTGTTACATGCTAGATAAAATTTCTGGGAATATAGACAAGGCCATTTTCCGACATCTGTTTGCAAATATATTTGTGTTCGATGACTTTAAAGCCCATCATGCCAAGTGGCTTAAACTCACGGTCACTGCTCTTGTTCGCATCTAAACCCTGAAATTCTCAATAGCTCAATCTCTCACGTAAGTGATGAACTTCTCCAGGCCTTCCTCAGAAACTCTGAAAGACATGCTTCTCTTCTAGATCCCTTATTTATTTCTATCCCTGATTCATGTTATGCTATGCAGCACTGCCATTTTGGTAACTCTAACCACGTAGTTGTGTCTTTAAACATCTCTTTCCGCTTCCCCACCACCCAAGACACTTCTACCAAAAGAATATATTTTGTTTATCAACGTGCGGATTGGAACTCACTCTGGGATTTTCTTTGAGACAACCCTTAATACAAAGTTTTTAGTTTTCCTTTTCGAAAACGTCCATCTGGGCGGTCCTTCTTAGTGAAAGCCTGCATCGATGCTTTCATTATAGCAAGAAAATTCTAAGTTAAATCTAGTTCATCTCCTTGGTTTTCACCTGCAGCTTCGGCCATTATTGCTCACAGGAATCTCTTCTTCTGGTTGTAGCAGAGTGACACATCTGATTACAACAAACGTCTATTTGTCTCTACTCGTAATGAGTGCATGCGTGTTCTAAATGAAGAACATTTACTGATAGAAAGTTACAACGTATATCATCTCGCAAGTTCGGTTCTAAAGATTATTGGCGTCTTTGAAACAGTGTAATCAGCAACAGCAAAACTTTAATACCTAGAGGAATCAGTTCAAATTCGTCACATTCATAGCAGACAAGGTTGAATGCTTTGCTCTCAAATTCTATTCCAACTGATCATTTGACTCATTTGGAGTATCCACACCCGATTTCCCACATAGAACAGAGGCTCTAATAAGTGATATGTGTCTAACACCGTCATTAATCTTAGATATTATTTCTAAATTAGACTCTCATAAGACAAATAGAGGTGGTAGAATCTCAGCCGTCGTCTTAAAGATATGCGACCCTGGGCTGGAACTAGTCCTCTCAAAAGTTTACAACTATTGGCTCTCTGCTTCCTAATTTCCAGCTTGTTGGAAGTTCTCACCCCTAGTTCTTGTTTTAAGAACACTCTGACCCTTCTAACTAGCGTTCTATTAGACTCTTACCAGTTTTCGGCAAAGTACTCGAGGCTGTAATCAATGCTGAAATGCTTAAGCATCTTAACTGTCACGAAATATTCTCTTACAAACCAAATGGATTCCACTTCGCCAGGTCTACCAATGATGTGCTAACGGCCAGCACTGAATATGTATACCAGGCTCTTGATAATAATGGCGAATTTCGAGCTGTAGCTCTAGATATCTCAAAAAACGTTTAATAGGTTATGGTATGCTAGCCTTCTACGCAAGCTCCAGGGCTTCTTTATTACTGGCATAAATAAATAGTCGTGCTAACACACAACAAACTTAAAATTCTTATTTAAGCATGAAACATACTGTCACCTGTGGGCGTTGTCCTCAATGTTCCCTTTTATATTTTATATTTACATACGTCTTATCCCTAATATTGTGCTCTTTAAGCCATAGATATTCCAGACTTTAAAACTATATTTTTATCACACACACACACACACACACACATATATATATATATATATATATATATTATAGAATATGTACAAACTACTACAAAATTGTACATTTTGTTTCGTTATTGAAAGAACAATGTCTCACCAGGTAGTTAATAATGATGGTTATAAACATTTTTTTTAAATTACAAAAAAACGCCAATTCCTTTTATTTTTGAAATTTTTTGTACAAGGGAAGAAGATATTAAAATAGAATCAGAAAAATCATATGGTATAATCCTACATTTAATCAGTTAATTGATTTTAAACTGAGACATAAATTTCATAAATTAATTGGTAAACATTTTCCCAAAAATATGATTCTTTCGATGTCGAAATAAGATGTAATTACAATTTTGTAATAGTTCGTAGTTTGTACATGTTCCAAAGTATAATAAATAATAAATATTCATTGCTCTTTTTTATATTGACCACTGTTTAAAATTAATGTTTTGAACGTTGCAATTTCTTTCTTCGTTACTTATTCATTTGTATATATATATATATGGGCGACAAACTCGTGATCGTATGTTTTTTCTTTTCTTTTGAGTACATAAATTATATAAAAATTGTCCAAGTGTTTTGTTTAGCCGAGTGCTTTTGGATTCATAGCAATTATAAACAGGACGAATCTTCACTTCGAAACTACCCAATCCCCAGAACTTTCCGTGATATATATACATATATTACTATTATTATTATTATGTCATTTTTCATCATATTTCGATTTCTGCTATGGTCGCACTACCAACCAAGTCTGCGGGAAGACCTAAGGCAACTCGTGGCGTGTTGTTATGGCTCCTTTTCATGTTTTTTCTATCTTCCTCATCATCCCTAGCGTTACATAGACAAAGTTCTCCTTAGTGTGTGGGCAGTAGTAAGACAATTTTTTTGTATATCTCTTTAGCTGGGGTTTCCAGGGATTCTTTCAATGTGTTGTTTTGTTCCATTTTTTATCATTCCAAGTGCACCTACTATCACTGGCACAGCTCTTGTTTTCAATTTCCAGGTCTTTATATTTTGACAGTTCTTCAAATCCCTTGATTGCTATGTTACAATCCGCTGGACAAGCCATATCAATTAATAGACAAGTTTTCTCTTTCTGGTTTTTAACAATAATGTCTGGCATATTTGCTTCAATTTTTCTGTCTATGTAGATGGTGCAATCCCATAGAATGGCGACATTATCTATTTCTGTAACCTGTGCTGGGTGATGTTCATACTAGTGTTTGTTTACAGATTTTCCATAGTGTTTGCACACTGTCCAATGGGTGATGCATCTTATGCTTAGAAAGAAGCTTTCTTGTTTTAGAATCCATTCACCTGATGTCGTTTAGAGTCCAGATTAAGATGTTGAAACTGTATTGGACAACTGGGATTGCAAGGCTATTAATGGCCATAATTCTGTTCTGAGAATTCAATTCAGTTTTAATATCATTCATAGCCTTCTATAGTACTCTTTACGCACTATTTCTTTCATTTTTTTATGGTGAATTTTTTCACTCTCCTTTTCACCTAGGTATTTATAAGCTTCTTCTGGCTTCAATTCTTTTATTTTTATTATTATTATGTCATTTTTCATCATATTTCGATTTCTGCATTGGTCTCACTACCAACCAAGTCTGCGGGGAGACCTAAGGCAGGTAGTGGCGTGTTGTTATGACTCCATTTCTTCCCTATCATCCCCAGCATTACATAGATAACGTTTTCCTTAGTGTGTGGGCTGTACTTAATAAGACAATTTTTTGTATATCTCTTAAGCTGGGGTTTCCAGGGATTCTTTCAATGTGTTGTTTTGTTCCATTTTTTATCATTCCAAGTGCACCTACTATCACTGGCACAACTCTTGTTTTCAATTTCCACATTTTTTCTATTTCAATTTCCAGGTCTTTATATTTTGACAGTTTTTCAAATTCCTTGGTTGCTATGTTACAATCCGCTGGACAAGCCATATCAATTAATAGACAAGTTTTCTCCTTCTGGTTTTTAACAATAATGTCTGGCCTGTTTGCTTCAATTTTTCTGTCTGTGTAGATGGTGTAATCCCATAGAATGGTTACATCTTCTATTTCTGTAACCGGTGCTGGATGATGTTCATACCAGTGTTTGTTTACAGCTTTTCCATAATGTTTGCACATTGCCCAATGTAAATATTGCCCAACTCTATCGTGGCGATTTTTATATTCGTTTGGGGCAAGCATAGAACAGCCTGAGATTAGGTGGTCTATTGTTTCTTGGTGTTTATCACAAAACCTGCATTTTGGATCCATATTATTATGCATAATATTTGCCTAAAAGTTTCTCGTGAAAAGACTTTGGTCTTGTGCTGCAAGTATAAATCCTTCATTATTATTATTATTATTATTATTATTATTATAAATGTTAATTTTAGTGGGTATACGTGCTTGAGTTTTCTTCCCTGTTTTATTTTATTTTATTAAAGTGTGACATTATTAACCGGATAATAATAATAATAATAATAATAATAATAATAATAATAATAATAATAATAATAATAATAATAATTGTGAAGAATATAAACAAGTCATGGTATATTTTTTCTTTGTACTCGAAAAAACACAAAAGAACATTACCGATCAGACATACCAAATATGGAGAGATATGGTAGAAAATAAAATAAGATTTAATCTTGACCCAAATATGCCTGCCAATATTCGGGAAAATCATGCAAAATTAAATATCCTCAAATACAAAAATTGATAAAATAGAGCTACATATAAGACAAAATACAATCAAGTAAAATTCAAACAAAAATGAGGCAAGAGCGAAATAGAAAATTTGACAGATGAGATACAAAATAATGATCACTCAGGATATAAAAAACGGAAGAATCTCACCGTGATATAAACAACTGCTCTGATTCATATTCTATAATTGATGAAAATTAATCAAGTGACATTAAAGCAGCATTCCTTGAAAGCAATAGAGTTAAAATCGATGAAGCAAAAAAAAAACAAAAAACACCATTCAAATAATCAGCAAAGTAACACGCACACAAATGTCAGAAAGAGACCAGCTACCAAAACTTTCATATGACAAAGTCCAATAAACATATTGCAGAAACATCTAACGCTGCATTGCAAATATTGTTAGCACAAGAAAACATCACATAAGTAAATAATGTTATATACAGAACAGCTTTGGAAGCTACTGAGATTTCAAGTAATTCGAATGTTTCGACACGCAAAAAGCAAATAGATCAGGCAGAAATATACAATTTAAGAAAGAAATGAAATCTCGTCAATCAAGAAAATAGTTAAACAGAAAGTGTAATTAAATGCATAGAGAATAAGACGATATGAAAAACGTTGTCAAGAAAAAAAGTTATTCTAAACTGCATGAAGATGTTTTACAGGGAATTCGTAAAAACAATAGAATCAAAAAGCCACCATTTATTAAAGATGTGCAAACATTTTGGGAGAATATTCGATGCAATCCAAGAGAATATAATTCCAATGCAGAGTAAATAAAACAAGAACAAGAAAGAATGAAGAACAGACCTGTATAAAAATAGAAAATATGACCCATAATATTAGGTGAGCTCTAACTAAATTTCCAAAACAAAAATGGCCGGAAAAATGACAAGGTATCTAACTTTATCATGTGTCATCAATTCATACAATTGCAATTCATCAATTCTCACAAAAACTTTATCAATGCTTATTAATAATTCCAATAAAATCATATACTTGATCACTGAAGGGATTACATTATCTCCTATCAAAAATGGGGGGAAACAGATGATCCAACAAAATTATAGGCCAATAATATGTCTGGCCATCACATAAATTGATCATGTCTGTTCTGACGTAACCGTACTTACTCTTTTCTCAATGAAAACAACATTCTTCCCTTGGACAGAAGGAATGTGAAAAAGGTTCATATGGTTACAAAGAACAACTGCTAATAAGTAAAATGATCTTGGAAGTTTGCAGGAAAAAAGGTAGAAATACCAGCACAGCTTGGATAGATTACCGTAAATCTTTGATTGCGTGACAACCTCTTGAATCTCAAAGGCATTGGAAATGTACAAATTCCCCTCGGTGATCATACGTTTTCTTAAATATAGCATGGAAGTGTGGCAAAACACATTAAAACATATTAAACAATTTGCCAAAGGTAACAACGAGTTGAAGTACACCCTCAATACGGTAGAATGTTTCACGAATGACATTGGTATGGATTTCGGATTCGATAAATGTACAAAAATAACATTCAAGAAAAGGAAAATTACAGAAACACATTCAATTGATCGAGATATTGTCACAAAGATTAGGGAACTGGAATAAGAAGAAGCTTATAAATACCCAGGAGTCAGCAAGGAAGATGGAATATAGAATATCAAATGAAGGAAAAGAAACAAAATGTGACTCTGGTGTTAAAAACTGAGTTGAATTCACAAAACAAGAATATCGGCCATAAACATTTTGGCTGTCCTTGTGGTGCAATACAGTTTCAACATCCCTAATTAGACCAGAGCTGACATTAAGAAGATGAAATGAAATGTATTCAAATGTGGAAGAAGTAAGAAAACAATGATACAAAAATGTGCCTCTGGTGTTAAACACCGAGTTGAATTCAAAAAACATAATACCATCCGTATTGTATTGCACTACAGGACAGCCAGTTTCAACATCATTGATTAGAGCATAGCTGAGATTAGGCGAATGGATATCGAAACAAGGAAGCTTTTTACTTGACACCGCATGTATCATCCTAAAGCTGATGTTGATCGTCTATATGTGTCCAAATCCGAAAGAGATAGAACATTCGTTCAACTAAAACTTATAAACGCACAACATTCGGTCTTCAAATATACCTAGAAACTACATAACACTGGATGATGATGTGCTTCAAAGAACATGAACGAAATAAGATACTTTATTCATTAAAGAAAGTGGCTGAAGATTTGGTCAGCTAGAACTGTTTTACAAGACCACAACAAACGGTCTTCAAAGGCTGTTTGTTGTAGTCTTGTAAAACAGTTTCTGGAAACCCCTGGAAGGCTGGATGATGATGTGCGTAAAAGAACATGAAATAAATAAGAAACTTTATTAGGGGTAGAGATAGAGCGTTGATAGTTTTAGTGCAAAGAATTTGTCCCTTTAACTGAGCAGATTCATGCCGACTTCGAAGTTTTGTGAAGACACAGTTATGGTTGTTTATCTTTGGTCTCCGTTTTTTCTTGTATATATAGAAAATGGTGTGAATTTTGTGTGAGTGGTCTTGTTTGAGTTTTGTTGATTTTTTTCTTTTTATTAGTTTTTCCTTTCATCCAATCACAAACAAGACCAATGGACAGCCTTTAGGAGACAAACATCTTTGGGAAAACTATTCATTTTTATATCAGAACGATTTTGGACAAAATTTATGACAAAATAAAAAGAAGTGGTAAAACCATAAACAAAAAGAAAACCGAATATATATCCAGATATAAACAGGGTGAACTTTTGGTGTTATTTTGTAAGGCTCACAAAGGTTAGGAGAAAACGAGTTCAGGTTGTTAAAGACCCACATCTAATTTTATGAAAAAAATTAACACGTTTATATTTTAGAAGTACTCTGAATGAAGAGCCAGTAATTTCAAAAATAGTGCAAATTATAACGAAATAAAATAAAATTAGCATTTAACGGTTTTAGCACAGCTTACATGCACGCGAAAGAAAAATTGTGTGTCTTGTGAAAAGTATTCTTCCTCTTTCCTGATCCTGTTATAGCGTGGTAACTTGACCAGATATTTTCCAGATATTCAACCGACTTTGAACTCTCTGAGCTATGACAGAAAAGGAAAAGGGCATTGACCTCTTTTCATCCACACGTGTGAAGATCCATAATTGGAAGTTAGGAGTCACGTACCATAACTTTTGTGCAAAAAACAAAGATTGTCATCAGTCAGTCCCGTTTCAAAATTCAAACTGGACGAACGGCCAGTTAAGCTTGCTATGACCTGCTAGGAATTTGCATATGTGAAATCTAAGACTTCGAAGTTGAAAAGTTGATTCAAATAAATCAAACTAACATACTGAAAGAATCACATACAACGAAACAGAGAAAGATATTATACTGGGTGTCAAGTAAAAAGAAAGATCCAACATATTCTTCACTCTAACCCTAGTTAGTCAGTCAGTCAGTTAAGTGCCATACGTGTCACACGCTTGAGCGATCATGTCTCGAAGGAGACATGACTCACTAGACAGAACAATATCCCGCAGTAGGTTGCCATTACTTTCTGCAGTAGATTGGTCGCCAGACACGGCTATGGAACCCAATCTGTCCCGTTATTTAACCCATAACTGGAGGGAAGAGACGGATTAATACCTTTCCCAAAAGTATTTGTGCGCAAGTGAATGCAAGGAATTCAACTGGAATTCGAACTCGGCTCCCCAATTTCTCGTTCCGAGTCAATATCCACTGTACCACAACGCACATCCCCTAGACAAGACGAAAAAGAAAAGAAAGAAAATAAAACTAAAGATAAAAACTTTCTACTCAGCTAGGAGAAGAGAAATAGAAAAAAATATAGAAGATAAAAAATATAAACAAAACGGGAAACACATAAGAGACACTAAAAGGAAAAGGAAGAGAATAGGAAAAAGAAAGACATTTCCAAACAACTGATAAACCTTTTGTTTATATCGGCTGTTTTGTCTTGACTCTTTTGAATCTTGTTATTTGTAATTTTATACAAGTTGACTTTAATTCTTTTGTCAAAATAGTATTCACCACTCTGACGAGAGAAATACCCTCCAATTATTTTGTCCTGTAATATTTATTTTTTACTTTGTCTTGCCCCGTCTATCATATTCATATACTTACCTCAATATATTTAATTTCCATTCGTACACTTAAAAAATAAAAGTTTTTACTCTTGTATCACTGCCTTTAGTTGCTTGTTCTCTGCCATGTTTGTTCGTTGAACAATTCCGTTTAGCTCGGACGTGTTATATCAATCAGGAAATGAACCATTGGGAAAATAATTGTGATTTTATTTTCTATGTTATTTTACCTCCTTTTGTTGCCATAATAATAAAGAAAGGTTGTACTTAACTATGTATTAAGTGTGGCAAGAATGGACAGAATGAGAAGCCATAAACCGATCAGCCACACACACATAACCACGTGCACACACACACACACACACACAAATACATCTATCTATGTATATGAAATTATTTGTTTGAACATTATTTTTGATCGATACTCGCATTTAAGTAGATATTCTGTTTATAATCAAACAGTATTATATATTTATTTCTACCGGCCTGATTATTTACGATAAATTTTTGTTACGAAAATGTGTGTCATTCGTCAGAATTCGAACTTGCGCCCCCTATCCACATAGGGGAAGCTACCAATTGATCTGGTGCGTCCTAGACCTCCCGACCAAGTATGATCAACAGTCTAAACGAAGTCAAATCAAGCCTATGTAACACAATTTTCGATTCATCGTATTAACGATATCTGCTCTGAAATGTATCGTAATGTCAACAAATATAAACATATTACGGAAATTAACGAAGATTAACAAAACTGGTTATAAACAACCGATAATTTGAACATTATTTTTTATCGATATTCGCATTTAAGGGCACCTCAGCGTGGTGTAATGTTAGCAAGCTCGTCTCGCTAGAATCATTATAGCTGAGTAGTGATTTCGATCCTCACTGGGTACCCTACTTTCGGCCTCGTCTCACGTCTAAGTTACGCTTAGAAAATCACCTTCCTCCAGGTTTGGGGTTTGGGCGCTGGACTAACAACACTGCCCCATAAAAAACAGTTTCTTACGGAAACAGCAAAACCGCTGCCCTTCACACCATTGGGTGTAACGGAATTTTTTTTTTTATTTTTTACTCGCATTTTAGTACATATTCTGTTTATAATCAAACAGTATTATACATTTATTTCTACCGACCTGATTATTTGCAATAATCATCATGTTACGGAAATTAAGGAAGATTATCGCAATTATTTTAGACGACCGAATTTGAAATTATTTGTTTCAACATTATTTTTGATCGATACTCGTATTTAAGTAGATATTCTGTTTATAATCAAACAGTATTATATATTTATTTAGATGTTGGTATATATATATATATATACCAACATAAATATAAAAATAACTTATTGATATCTACACACACGTATTCACACACCCTACTATGAAAATCCTTATATGGTTTCTCATTTTGTCCAATAAAACCACACTTAATGCATGAACTCCATTTTTCCTAATCTCCGTGACTCTAACGTGATAACTCTAAAGATTTCTATTCTGGGTCTTATAACTCGGATGCATATTTTATTTATTTATTCATTTATTTTAACTACTGAAATAAGAAGGATATTTTTGCCCATCGAAACAAATTATAATTTATAAACACTTTAGATGATGTGTTGAATTTTTCTTTATATATATAATTTTAAAATTTCAAAACCAAAATATACTCCTGAACAAACGAAGGGAGATCATAAGTATGTGTCGCCATAGAAATGAGTATAAATTACAATAATTATCCTATCCTCCCAATTAGTCCCAATAATTTTTTTAAAAAATTTGGCCAAGCAGTTACTCCCCCATTACCTACTACTACTAACTCAAGGGTCAAGCCACATACCTTCCACTACCAAAGAGGAATTACTACTAATTTTTTCCCTAGCCCTACGCTAATAAAACCAATACTTCCAAACCTCTTCCTTTACCTAAGCTAACCTCTGGGCTTCGAATTTTCCCTCACTCTCTGTTTAAAAGGGGTCGAAGAATGCATGCCTTAAAATGACATGTTGAAAATGGTTATTTTCCAACTAAATATTATCTGAATTTACAGATATATATATATATATATATATATATATATATATATAGTCATCCGTAGCCAGTTCTGTTTCGCTGTATCGCAGCTCATCAATACGGTTAGACATCCGATGGCTTTCAACCATGATTGAACCTGACCAATTTGACATCAGTCGGAGATTCTACCACTAAAATATTGATGCACGGCGGTGAAAGGCAGTTATATACACAATGCAAACACACGCCAGTAGTATATATATATATATATATATATATATATATATATATAGTAGCAACCATCATTTTCTTGATATATTTCCATATTTCATTTCTATGTTCACCTAGTTTATCTGATGATATCGTCGAACACAACTTGTATTTTTTTCTTTTTTTACAATTATTATTATTATTATTAATATTATTATTATTATTATTATTAATATTAATATTATTATTATCATCATTTTCTTTCGTTCGTTTCTCGCGATAGACGTATATTTTTACCGCATCCGCTATGTGAATATTTAAAAAAATATTTTCTTCAATTCCTTCATTATTTTGTCCTTTTCTAATATAGACTTTTTACTCGGCTTCCTCGTTTCTAAATGTGTTTTTCGTTTCAATGGTTTTTTTTCTTCGCGTTATCATTGAACAAGCAAACACGTTATCTTTTTAAATTTTCTTTGTAGATTTTTTTTTTTATTTAATTTGAATTTAATTAATATTTTTTCAGTCGGCGACACATAAAATGACATTCGTTCAAATTTTGCCGGATATTTATATCACATCTCACTGAAACAGGCTTGTCATCATATATACGTTATTTATTCGGCCTTATATATATATATATATATATATATATGTCCATAGGTTCTAAGAGAAAGCAAATTCCTCCCAAAAAATTTTAGAAGTTCTATTTAGAACGGCTGATATTGATCTGCATGACATCGACAAATCGATTTTAAATACACATCTCACGTGATCAATATCAGTTTCGCACCGTGAAAGCACCCACACACTCCTAACCTCATTTTTATCACGGACATGTAATGATTGAAGTGATGGTAATACTGAGCAGATTGAACTGGAGATAAACTAATTTGAGTATCGGTTTTTATGGGACACTTACTCTTAATTAGTTTGAAAAACATGGAAAAAATGAGAGAAATATCAAAGAAATCATGACAAGAAATGGAATACTTCACTAAAATTCAAAATGACAAACTTAGAGAAAGGATGAATGACTATGAGAATATATTTCAAAATTTTTCTTTGTCACTACATGACCATTATATAAGAGTAAATTGCAATATAAGCGCCTTCAGAATCTGAAACTTGGGGATTGGTCAAAGACTATGAAAATCTGCTTACATCGGAGTAAAAATGCTCTAAAGGAGCATTCAGAAACTGAACCTTGGATATGTGATCAAATACTATGAGAATCTTCTTGAAAATCGTTGTTTGACACTACATGACAGTTATTTATAGATGAGTAAAAGTGAAATAAAAGCGCATTTAGAATCTGTATCTTGGAGATGGGTTCAAAGACTATGAGAATCTATGTAAAATTTCTACATGACAATTATATAAACTAGCGGAACCCGTGGAATTTCCACGGAAGGATAATTATTGTTATATATCCATAAATAACAAACACGCGTATATATAAAAATATATCAGTGATATTTTTATTACTGAACGATGGACCGTGTAGCCTAGTGAACAGAGAGTTGAGGGAGCGCTCTTCTAAGGTTGACAGGGTGACGGGGGGTGTCGTCGTATCTGTTCTCCTCTACGTCTCTCTGCCTAGACTGCCTGTCGAGACTGACTGACTGGCGAATCCGTGTTTTCGCAGTCTTTATATATCTTCCAAAACCGGGACTTGTTTCTTCCGGCATTGCCTTGATCACGCGACGCCCACGCGACGCCTACGTAAATTCTCAGAGAGACCTGTTCTGTCTGCCTCTTGTGGCCATTTCCGCTACTGCCGGAAATAAGGTCAAACAACCATCCGTTCCTTTCAACGGCCGGAAAACGCCCCCGCTTCCTCACTTCCTTCTTCGGGTGGGGCCAGATTATTATATTACATTCCTCGCCCACCCATTTTCCAAAATGTTCACCTAAGAACATTTTAAGTGCAACATCCTCACTCTCCTCCCCATGCCACACAAGCCCTACAATTGTATAAACATGTGGATGCTGAAACAAAAAAACAACAAAAAAAATATATAGGGGAGCCTACATCGGCAACCCGACAATGTTCGTATCCATCTTGAAAATTGTTCTACCAGCTCGATGTTTCATTGTTCTTTTTTTTTTTTTTTTAATATCCATTTTCACAGAATTGGGCAAAGTTCTTAAAAATGTTCATTTTCTTTCTCGACTCTGTCCATAAGCGTAGACCCTTCGATGCATAATCCACATGATTATACGCGGTAATTACGCCCAAGTTTCTAAACTAACATCGAGTAAATGACCTTTGACCAACACCATGTGTGCTTCTGCTCGAGTTTATTGTTACCACGTAACCTCATTTAATTTAATTTAATTTCAAACATACTATGTTTGAACACAGAAAAAAATGGCCATTATCTGCCGTACATAACATTCATAGTCTGACCGAGAAATGTTCAATAGAAAATGAAGAAAATTACCCTGATTCCAACGTTAATCCGCATGCAATTTACTTGTGGAGGATATTAATTTAGTCTAAAAAAAAAAAATGGACCCGTGACTCGTAGTTCCCTAGTTTGTACAATGCTTTCCATACCCTGAACTACTTCCTCTGGATTCGAAACCAAGCATATCTGGTTTGTTGACATCTCTCTGTTTAACGCCCGTTGACCCCGGAGTACTATTCACAGCGGATAACTCAATTTCCTTTTCCGAAGCACTGTTGCTTCTTTTACACTTAAAAATCCGCTTCCTGGCTATTATTCCCAGGATTATTATTACGCCGACCACGCCAGCAATGACTCCTATCGTCAACTTCTTCGGGAGTTCCTCATATCCTTCACTAAATCTCTCCATATTTACTAGTTTTCAGAAATTAATATATCTTCAAAAGATATTTCCCAAGTCACATAAATGAAAATTCACAGAGGATGTTGAATTTATGGGAACCTGCACAAAAGCATAAAAGTGAAGTACTTTTACGTAAATAAAAATAAGTTTTAGATTTTAATTTAATTTTCCCAAATCTCCCCAAATAATCCGATTCCACCATATTGATAACAAAATATCTTTTCAATATCTGACTCATATCGCGAAACACTGAGACGCGGGTGAATGTTTTAAGAATATATATAATCGGTGTATTCGCAAAGAAATAACCAAACAATGCAGTTGTTTTCAAGCAACGATGTTGAGATATATTTATAATTGGCGATTTTGTTGGCTGTTGTTAACTGCATAATTAAAATTACACTTTAAAACTCTCGATAACATTTAAGTCATTTCTATGCTGTAGAAATGTCACGCAAAACACAAACATTTTTGAATTTTGACAATATCTGTGTAAAGATTACAAATTGACGTTTACGAACAAATTCTGTTGACGAGATCAAAATTAAAGAACCCTTTCGTTTCTCTGATTTTCCTATTGTGGTAGCATTCAGCTACATTTATAATTTGTTAATGTTTACCAATTTATTTAGTTCATGCAATACAAGGCCAAATGGAGAAAATGGAGAGGGTCATTTTACGCTAATACTCCAATTGGGGAAAGTTTGTGTACGTAGAACATCGATTGTTTTTTTTTTTTTGTTTTTTTTTTTAATTCGGCTCGAGTACTGGTCAGAAAAACTCAACTATTTCAACCATACAACTGACCTTCATAATCACATTGAGAATAGTTGTTCGTCAATATTTCTATTGGGTTGTCCGAAAAGTTCATGCCGCTTTTTAAGTAAAATTAAGACACAAACCAAAATTATTTCATTAAATATTTATTCTACGAAATATTAACTATTCTCTTGCACAAACCAAAGAAAACATTGTTAAACTCACTTCACATATATGGCAAAACATTAACAAAAAAAAAAACCACCAACTCAGATGCCCCACACCCACAGACAGGCAAATATTTCAACTTTCTTCCTCCCCCAACTTTAACACCCCACTGTCAGCCTTAACACCCCCTTCCACCCGTCAACCCCCAAACCTATGCGCCCTCCGCCACTGCTACCCTCTACATGTATTCCTGACCCCCGTCCGTTCTAACCACAATGCGTTCGACACACTTCTCAATTCTAGTTTCAGATCGGCAAAAGTATACATTTCTTTTTCTAACTGGACTTATTATGAACACGAGCAGAGAACACACACACTATTAAATCAATGGGTCACTTACCTTCCGATGTCTAGTCATGCGGCTGCTATATTTTCGTCTTCTTTTTTTTTCTTTCTATCTGGTAGTTTTTCCAATCGTCCTGTCGTCCGGTTGAATTCCAATCACTGCCGTGGTAAACCCAATAATGTTCGTATCAATCTGTCTTGTTGCCTCAAAACAGCAAGTCACGTAGGCACCAAAATGATTAGTGTGTTGTATACCAATAAACAGACAACACGGGTGTATATAAAAATATATCAGTGATATTTTTATTACTGAACGATGGACCGTGTAGCCTAGTGAACAGAGAGTTGAGGGAGCGCTCTTCTAAGGTTGACAGGGTGACGGGGGGTGTCGTCGTATCTGTTCTCCTCTACGTCTCTCTGCCTAGACTGCCTGTCGAGACTGACTGACTGGCGAATCCGTGTTTTCGCAGTCTTTATATATCTTCCAAAACCGGGACTTGTTTCTTCCGGCATTGCCTTGATCACGCGACGCCTACGTAAATTCTCAGAGAGACCTGTTCTGTCTGCCTCTTGTGGCCATTTCCGCTACTGCCGGAAATAAGGTCAAACAACCATCCGTTCCTTTCAACGGCCGGAAAACGCCCCCGCTTCCTCACTTCCTTCTTCGGGTGGGGCCAGATTATTATATTACATTATGATTTCCTGGAAAAATTTACTTTGTCATACTACGAATGATAGTAACGTCTTCAAACATGAAGGCATTGGATAAAAAAATAATGATAACACAGAGTGTAATTTTATTAAAATATCTATAAAAGTAATGTCCATAGAAGCTACAAACTGTAATCTTATATTAAGTGGTGTATGCACAGACCATAACCAAAATACTGTACGCTATTTTGTGAGATATTTTGAAAGAGAAATTTTTTTATTGAAAATCATGACTCCTGTGATCATTGTAAACAGAAAAGACCAACTGAGTAATGACCAAGTGTGTAGAGGCCAGAAATTTACTTATTTGGTCGCTTGATACGACAACAAACCTACTCATTTTTACTATATTGTATAGAACACACACATACACACACAATTACTGCTACAACCACCAGCTTAAACTGCTACGGTAATGCTATAGGCTCTCTCTCTCCTCCTACTCTCTCACTCTTTAATACCCTTCCGTTTGGCAAAGGTGAAAGAAAGCATTTATAGATTATAAAAAGATAGAGGGAAAGGAAAAGCTCGTGTAAGTGTGTTATCTTTCTTCAGTGGTGTAACAGACGGAGGAACTAATTAACTAAGTAACTAAGTAACTAAAGAAGAAACATGCAAAATTATTATATGATAATATAAAAGCGCATTCAGAATCTGAAAATTTGGAGATGGAATCAGCCTTTGAGATTTCACTCGACCAATCGATTAAAAAATAATTGGGCGATTAAAGTTTATTGCTTTACTCGCCCGCGGTCAATTGAAAATCTTGCAATGAAACGTGTCCCTTCAAATATAGAAAAAAGAATTCTTATTTCTTTTACAACCCAAAAGTATGCAATTGAAGATTCACAAGTTACTTAGAATGACCTACAATGACATTTTTTTAACTCTTTGGTTTTATGCACGGCGCCTGATTTACAATTAACGCTTCCAGAATTGAGCCAAAATGTCTCTGTCGCCCAAATTAAAGACTCTCACAGATTTTTAGAAACTCATTTGGAAAAAATATTATCCTTCATTCAGCATCTATATTTCCTTCCCGCTTACGAAAAGTAAAAACGAACATTTGAAAAAAAATAAAAAAATACGCATACTTCTTTCAACTACGCACCGAAAAACAAATTATACAAGTAAGCTTTTTATAGAAAATCGCTGCGAAAATCGGATTTGTTATTTTTTTTATCATCTATGAGATTGGAGGTTGTAGTCAAACAGAATAAAGAAACTATGAGTTTATGTACCTCCACTCAATTGCCAAAAACAAAAGAAAAACGATATACCATGATGTTAAAAGGGCTCAAACCTAATAAAAACAAAGTTTTATCATCAAAATGTTTATGCTATTATTAACAGGAAAGATCAAATTTTGTTGTTATAATTATAAAAAGATTTTAAAACCCTTTCTAACACGTTCGAATTTTAATTAAAAACTCATGTTTTGTTTTCCGTCAGCTATTCAGCTTATGTTTATGTAAGGCGACTATTAAGAAAATAGAGTCGGTCGAGTAAAATGATTTTGGGGCGAGTAAATTTTTCCTCACTGTTGACCGATATCTTTTTCAAATCTCAAAGGCTGGATGGGATCAAAGACTATTAGAATCTGCTTCAAAATCCTTGTTTAACACCAGGGGACAATTACATCGGAGTAATAGTGCTCTAAAGGCGCATTCAGAAACTGAACCTTCAAGATAGGATCAAAGACGATGAGAATCTGCTATGAAAATTCAAGTTTGGCACGAAATGACCATTAGATAGAAAAAGTGCAATAATCGAGCATTCAATATCTGAAACTTGGAGATGGAATCAAAGACAATAAGAATCAGTTGAAACTACTTTTGGGGAAATATATGACAATTATATAAAAGTACACGTGCAATAAAAGAGCATTCAGAATCTGAACCTTGCAGATGGATCTTATATTATGAGTATCTTAACGGCTGTAAAGGAGTAAAAGTGCAATATAAGATTTTTCATATTCTGTACCTTGGAGATTGGATCAAATAATATGAGAATATACTTGAAAATCTTTGTTTGGCCCTACATGATCATTATATAGGAGTTAAAGTGCAATAAAACCCTTTCAGTATCTGAACTTAGGATATGGGACCAGAGACTATGAGAAACTACTTAAAAATTCTTGATTGGTACTAAATGACCATTATATAGAAGTAAAATATCAGTAAAAGGGTATTCAGATTCTGTACTTTGGAGACTATATAAAAGACTATGAGAATCTATTTGCAAACTTTTCTTTGTTACTACATGACTTTTATGGAGTAATTAAAATGCAATAAAAAGCATATTTAGAATCTAAATCTTGAAGATGGGATTAAAACCTATGAGAATCTACGTGAAAATCCTTGTTTGGCAGTACATGACCATTATATATTAGTTAAAGCGCATTCAAAATCTGGAAATTATAGTTTGGATCAAAGACTTTGAGAATCTATTTGAAAATCTTTGTTGGGCACTACACGACCAATATATAGAAAAATAGAAAATTGGAAAATGGGATCGAAGACTCGAAGAATCTACTTGAAAATCTTTGTTTAGCAATATATGAACATTATATAACAGCCAAAGTGCAATAATTGTGCATTCAAAATCTAAATATTGGAGACTATAAGAATGTGAAAATCCTTGTTTGGAACTCATCATCATCATAGTATAGTAATGTGCAATACAATTGAATTAAAAATGTGAAATTTGGAGATTGAATCAAAGATTAAATTTATTTAAAAGCTTTGTTATGCTCAACATGACGATTATATAAAGAGTAAAAATGCAGACAAAAGCAATCAAAATCTGAAACATAAAGTTCAGACGATGAGAATCTATTTGAAAACCTTATTCCTCAGTATATATATTTTTTATCGCCCCAAACAAGGCATTTTACTGCCACTGTTTTGCAGGAGATTACATAGGAGGAAAGTTATGAGAAATAGTGGCAGGTTATAGGGGGTGTCGGGAAGTGGGTAAGAGAATGATGAGAATACTGATGAGAAAGCAGTGGACGGAGAAAGAGCATGACTGAAAGGATGCAGTCTATTGAGATAGGAGATGGCTATTGACTTAACATTTAAATTTTTGGAGATTGTAGCTGTCGGGGTAGCAAGTAAACGGAAGGGAATTCCACAGGCGGGAAGTGCGAGAAAAGAAGCTGCTGGAGTAAAATTTGCGTTTACATTTTATTGGTTTCGCAGTAAAAGGGTGGAACCTAGTTGCTAATCTTGTTGCTCGAGTAAATTCATATATAGAGGGTAACAGTGAGCTAAGTTCATCGGAGCAGAAGCCGTGAAAGTATTTGTAGAAGAGACACAGGGAAGCCACATTGCGCCGGTGAGAAAGTGACTGTATCTGGGCTGCCAAGTCGGGATCGATCACATTACAGATTCTCCGTTGGATTTTGTCAAGGACACATAGGTGGATAGCAGGAGCATCCGACCAGATATGGCAGTAATATTCAATGCAAGGGAGGATGGTAAATTTATATACGTGCAGGATTGTTTCAAACGGGAAAAACTTCCTGGTCCTACACAGAGAACCGGCTTTCTTAGCATCAGATTTAGCTATGGATTCTATAAGTCAATCCACTTGACGTCTGTTGTGAGAGTTAACCCGAGGAGGCGCAGTGTTTTGCTTTCAGGAAGACTAGCCTGATCCATTCTAATGGGGAAGGGTAGAAGCGATTGTTTTTGATGGTTAATAGATAGCAGCTTCGTTTTGGAAGCATTAAAATTCACGACTCATTTCTTACCCCAGTCCGCCACGGATTGGAGGTCTTTTTCAACCTCGGCAGCGAGGTTTGCTTTGTCAGTCTCGGTAGATTTTTTATCTATGCGAGAGTAAACCGTAGTGTCGTCAGCGTATATACCTACTTAGCATCATAGGACCTAGAATATAAACATTATATAAGAATAAAATGCAATACAAACACATTTAGAATCTGCACCTTGGAGATGGGATCAATGTCTATGAGAACCTTTTTAAAAATCCCTGTTTGGTATTATATAACATTTATAGGAGTGAAAGTGCAATTAATCCTCATTCTGAATCTAAACCTTCGAGATCAGATCAAAAACTATCAGAATCTATTTAAAAATCTTTGTTAGACACAACATTAATTTTATATTTGGTAAAGTGCAATAAAAGCACATGCAGTATCTGAAAATGAAGATTGATGCAAAGACTATGATAAGCTAATTGTAAATCTCTTTTGGTACTACATAATTATATTAGAGTAAAATAGCAATAAAAGCTCATTCAGAATCTTAGTCTTGAAGATTAGATCAAAGACTATCTGAATCTTTTTGAAGATCTTTGTTTGCACTAAATGGGCATTATATAGGAGTAAAATAGCAATATAATCTGAAACTTGGAGATTAAATCAAAGACAATGATAATATGCGTGAAAATCTTCTTTTTCTTTTTGCACTACATGACAATTATATCTGATTAAAAGTTTAATAAAAGCGCCTTCAGAATCTGAACCTTAGAGACGGGATCGACGACTCTGAAAATCTGCTTTTAGTATGGCAATATATAATCAATATATAGGAGTAAAAGTGCAATAAATCCTCATTCTGAATCTGACCCTTGTAGATTGCATCAAAGACTATGAGGATCTACTTGAAACGATTTGGTTGGCACTAAATGGCCATTATATTACAGTAAAAGTGCAATAAAATCGAATTCACAATCTGAAACTTGGAGATCGGATCTAAGACAATGAGAATCTATTTAAAAATCTTTGTTTGTGACTATATAACAATTTATATAGGAGTAAGATTGCAATAAAAGCTCATTCAGAATCTGAAGCTTGGAAATTTGATCAAAGACTATGAGAATCTATTTGAAAAACTTTGTTAGGCACTATATGACAATTATATAGCAGTATAAATTCAATAAAAGGCATTCAAAATCTGAAGCTTGTATATGCGATCTAAGATTATGAGAATGTTCTTGAATTTTTGTTTTGCACTATATAACTATTATGTAGGAGTAAAAGTGTAATAAAAACGCAAACTCTGAACCTTCAAGATAGGATAAAAGTCAATGAGAATCTATATGGAAATCTTTGTTTGGCACTGCATAAACATTATATAAGAGTAAAATTGTAATAAATGCTCATTTAAAACTTTTAGATGGGAACTAAATCTATGAGAATTTACCAGAAAATACTTCTTTGGCATTATATAACCACTATTTAGGAGTACAAGTTTAATAAGATTTCATTCTTAATCTGAACTTTGGAGATTAGAAAAACGACTATAAGAATCTATTTGAAAATTTTGGGCACCACGTGAATATTATATAGGAGTAGATGTGCAATAAGATCCCACTGTAACAGCCCGAGTATTTTCTGGTCAATACGGTACCAGATATGACGACGCTCTTGGGTCGCCATGCGTGATGGCCTCGTCAAAGTAGCTGATCTTCGAGTCGTATATTACAACGGTGT
Source organism: Ascarosepion bandense (assembly GCA_037127315.1). NCBI lineage: Eukaryota > Metazoa > Mollusca > Cephalopoda > Sepiida > Sepiidae > Ascarosepion > Ascarosepion bandense. The sequence continues at coordinate 208,068 of JBBBDQ010029176.1, read as the reverse complement.
TCCTCCTTTCCCACACTGCGAATTTTGATCTCAAGGAAGGTACGTTGAAATCCTGCTATCTTTATCACGTAGAATCAGATCGGACGCGCGTGCACACTTGGGTTAATAAAAAAAAAACGGCACCAAAAAAAAAAAAAAAAAAAAATTCGATGACGCCTGTATAAGTTGCGGAAAAAAAAAAGCAGCAAAAAGAAATCGAATATAACAGTTGTGGGATTCTTATCCTTACAACGGAGCGAAAGTTTTTGCTTGAGAGCAATGTTTGTTCACTCCAATCGGAGATCTCAAGTTTTTTTTTTCAAGTTTTGAGGGTTCAAAAAAGTCTTATCAGGGCTTTTCACCGAAACCTTACGGAAACAGCCGAAGAGGGGTCTTTGTAACGGCTGTGGTAAATTCGTCTTGTCTGCCTTAGCTCGGCGCAGCAACACACTCTCCATTTGACTTTAACTCTTTTCGGCTCTTTCTGTTTCTCTCCATCTTCAGCTAGGGCTCTCTCGGAGGCGACCGACACTGTCTCTACGGTTGGCCCCCTTGTCGTGGAAACCGTCATTGTCTCTACGGCTGGCACCCAACTGCGTGGCAATTATCTCCGTCTATGTACATCTTTATTCAGGAACTCTATGAGAAGCGACCACTCTTTTAGGTCGTGGCTCCCGGTTGGGAACACTCCTTCCCTTTTTCTAATTACATCTCGACTGGTCTCAAAGCTCAGCTTCAACTGATTTTGGCCTTCTGTGCTATAGTTTTTATGCATGACGGACACGGGGGTGTCCATGCAAATCAATTCTTTAATCAATGAAATTAGTCCCAGATCGCGGATTGCTTTTATTCCCTTGGTTTAACCAATGAAATAGCAATATTTCTGTTGACGTCATTTCTTTTCGTCTTCTTTTTCTGATTCAAGTGATTACATCATTTATTTCCCAAGTTAAATCCTTTCCCAGGGAATTCGGGAATTAAAGATTTGACCATGCTTAGCCCCATCAAAAATTTTCGACAATCGTTGAAACCATGTTTTGACTACCGTTATTTTTCACTTCCACCAGCCGTAAAACTTAAGGCTTTCAATGGTGTTTTTCTTAGTCACTCGTCTCCGCTTTGTCACATAATGGCTGCCAATATGCTGGCCCTGTCTGACCTATTGCTTTACACCTGCAAAATATATTTTTCGTTTTATTCTTTTCTATTTTCAGCTAGATTTTCAGATTTTAAAATTTCGCAATAAATATTTTTTTCACTCTACTCATATTGCGACTGTAATCTGCACAATTAATAATGCCACTATTAATTTCTTTCGCTCCGTCGTACTAAAATAGTATCCTATTTTTCCACATGCAATTACATTATCATATGTTTCCACATACCAAAATAGTGTTATACACTGAGTATCTGAAACTTGGAGATTGGATCAAAAATATGAGAAGCTACTTGAAAATCATTGTTTGATCCCTTGTCTCTATTATACAGGAGTAAAAATACAAGAAAAACTCAATCAGAAACATTAGAAATGGGAACTAAGACAGTCGTAATTTACACGAAAATTTTTGTTAGGTAATATATAACCATTATATATGAGTAAAATGTCAATAAAAGTAAATTGTTTATCTGAACCTAGGAGATTAGATCAAAGACTATAAGAAACTGTTTGAAAACCTTTGTTGGGCACTACATGGAGTAAAATATAATAAAAACGCATTCAGAATCAGAACCTTGAAGTGGGGAACTAAGACTACGAGAATATGTTTAAAAATCTTTGTTTTGGTTTATATAATCATTATATAGGTGTAAAAGTGCAATAGAAACGCATTCACCATCTGTACCTATCATAGACTATGAGAATCTACTTGAAAATCTTTGTTGGGTACTTTATAAACATCATATAGGAGTAAAATTGTAATAAAATTGCATTTAGTATACACTACATGACCATTATATAGGAGTAAAAGTGCAATAAAAGCGCATTCAGAACCTAAATCTTGGAGATGGGATCAATGACTATGAGAATCTATTTGAAAATCTTTGTTGGGCACACATGACCATCATATAGAATTAGAAGTGCAAAAGACGCATCCAAAATCTGAAACTTTGTGATAGGGTCTAAGACTATGAGAATGTATTTTAAATTCTTCGTTTGGCACTAAATAACCATTATATAGGAGTAAAATAGCAATAACAGATCATTCAGAATCTGAACCTTGGAGATTGGATCAAAGACATTAAGAAACTCCTTGAAAACCTTTGTTTGACACTATATAAGCTTTATATAAGAGTAAAAGTACAAAAATCTCATTCTGAATCTAAACCATTGAGATTGGGTCAAAGACAATGAGAATCTTTTTGAAAATCCTTGTTTGGCAATACATTATATAAGAGTCAATGTGCAATTAAAGCGCATTTAGAATCTGGAACTTGGAGATTCTATCAAAGCTTTTGAGAATCTATTTGAAAATCTTTGTTAGGCACTACATTAACATTATACAGGATTAAAAGTGAAATAAAATGCCTTTAGAATATGAAACTTGGACATTGGACCAAAGACTATAAAGAATCTATTTGAAAATCTTTGTTGGGCGCTACATGACAATTATATAGAAGTAAATATGCAATAAACCCACATTCTGAATCTGAATCTTTGAGATTGATATCAAAGACTATAAGAATCTACTTGAAAATATTTTGTGGCACTTCTTGACTATTCTATAGGTTTCAGTATCTCATAAATTCGTATTCAGAATCTAAAACTTAGGCATAGAATTTAAGACTGAAAATCTACTTAAAAATCTCTGCTTGACCATTATATAGCATTCAATATGCCTTAAAATCACATTCCTAAATTTAACCTTAGAGATGGTTTTAAAAAATCTCATAATCTGCTTGAAAATCATTGTTTGGTTTCAGACATGATCATTTTATAGGAGTCAATGTGCCATAAGACCATATTCAGAATTAATACCTTATATAAGATTGAAAGTGAAATTAAAGTGCATTCAGAATTCGAACCTTGGAGATAGGATCAAAGGCTATAAGAATCTATTTGAATTTTTTTTTTTGCATTAAATGACCATACTATAGGTGTCAATGTTCCATAAATCCGCATTTAGAATCTGAACTTTGGAGATAGGATTAAAATCTATGAGTATCTACTTAAAACTCTGTATTACAATACATGACTATTATATAGCAGTCAATATGCCATGAAATTACATTCCTTATCTAAACGTTGCAGATGGTTTTAAAAACTTTGAGAATCTACTTAAAAATCCTTGTTTAGTTTCAGACACGATCATTTTATAGGAGTCAATGTGCCATAAGACCATATTCAGAATTAATACCTTTTCAGATGTATTTAAAGCCAATGAAAATCTATTGAAAATCCGTTTTTGGCACGACATGACCATTATAGAGGAGTCAATGCACCATAAAAACACTTTCAGAATTTTTTAGATGAGTTTAAAACTTATAATCTACTTCAATTTTCTTTTCTTTTGGGCAATACCTGACTATTGTATAAGAGTCAATGTTCCATGGCTCTTCATTTATAACTTAGCGATGAAAATCTGCTCGTAAATCATTGATAGACACTCCTTGATCTTGTAGCAATACTTGTGTATCATAGAATATTGATAAGCTATCGATTATTTTGACTGAATATCTGCACAATCGGGCATGAGTTAAGATTTTTAAGGAGTCTAATGATTAAAAACTTAATGTAATGGGTGTGTGACATCTAATGTTACACTTTTATTCTCAGCTACCTCCTTCTCTATCACTGCCTGTAACGATGCGTCAGACAAACGCATTTATTCCCGGAATCTCAAGAGATTAATGAAAACTTAACATCAAAAGTTGGATACTTTTTTAACGTTGTTGATCGAAGCAGAATATTAGTACGCATGCGTGAATTAAATGCTTTAGCGATAAGGCGAGTTTGAATCTGCGCCGCAGTTAAGATTCTAATGACAATTTTTAATCGAAATCTTTCCAAAATGTTGCATCAGTGGTTAAAATGTCGAAATATAGGTAATAAATTTTACTGTTCAAATACTGATTTGAACAATTTAGGTATCAAACAACTGAATCCATTTATTTGATTTACTTGGACTCTGTGATAAACTTTAGGCTGAAACGTCGTAAAAATGGCAACAAAGATGAAGACAATAGTCCGAATAATGTAAATACTGTATTTTAGTCTTTGTCTATAACTCATTCAACCAACACACGTGAGTGCAGAGGAAGGGATATCGTTCCTTCCAAATAAATCTGGCATTTGTTATTATAGGCCAATTAGAGATCAATAAATATGTATTCAGCTAAACGTAAATACCCATGGATAAATACCTTTCCCAGCAGTATTTGCTCTTAAGTAAATGCAACGAATTCGAATTTCAGTTGATTTCGTTGCATTCACTTACGTGCAAATACACTTCGGACAGGTATTAATCTATACTTTCCCTCCAGCTGTGAGTCAAATAACAGGGTTCTATATCCTTGGCATCAACCTACTGCAGAAAAATGTTCTGCCCAGTCAGTTTTGTCTCTTTTGAGACATGATTGCCAAAGCGTGTATCACGTATGGAACTTAACTGACTTAAATATATTTGAAAATCCATTTCAGGTAATGACACGTGGTAAGATTTTACTGTTATTAAAGGTTTCATGTCTAAAGATGTATTATATGAAATGTTAAATCTTCCCCTGAATTAAAGTGTATAACAGAAGTGATATGACACTTAGTATTAAAATTCTTCATATCGCAGCACGGCCTTTTTTTTAACACAGGAAAGTCTTTCATATTAGTGGTTTCTGGGAATGGATGATCGTGATCGTAAACCCTGACATCCAACGCCGCAATTTAACGATGCAATATGGAAATTTTGCAGTCGTGAAACTTCCAAATAAATCCGTCCCATGTAATTGTCGATTCATTCTTCACATGACCATTCTATAGGTGTCAATGTACCATGAAATTACTTTCCTAATCTAAACCTTGGAGATGGGATTAAAAATTATGAGAATCTACTTGAAAATCCTTGTTTTCAATCTAACTAGATCACCATTTTTGTAACCATTTCATCTCAAGCAAAGCAACAAAGCCACTAAGATGCAAGGATATTACTGATTGTTAGAATGTAAGGGAAATAAAGCAAAATAATATTGAAGAGAAGGGACAAAAATGTACAAGAATTAAGAAAATAGAAGATAACGATTCACTTTTCAATTAATTGTCTGAAAATCAATGTTGACTGGAAAGCAAGAAGCCGAAAGAGAGTTCTTCACCTTTTCCACTTTCAAAATGCGTTTCCATTTTAGTAAAAAGAAAATTTCAAATGTTTATATTTTTGGTTTTGTTGTTATATACACCTACTGGAAAACAACGGGAAACACGTATATATAAAAATATAATTTATATTTTTATTTTTCATCGGTGACGATTTCTGTGGAGCCTGAGTGCAGCCTGAGAGTGTTCGGGCACACAAAGGAGCCGTCTGAAGTCGGAAGCCAGCCTGGATTTACTTCAGCCAAAATTCTAGACTTTAAACTCCTACGCGACTCACATGTATGGTAAAGCCTCTTCACCCAAGCATTTATGCTTTTCTCCGTCCACTCCACTCTCATCAGTATTCTCATCCTTCTCTTACCCACTTCCTGACACCCTCTATAACCTATCACTCTTTCTCATAACTTTCCTCCTATGTAACTCCCTGCATAACAGTGGCAGTAAAATGCCTTTCTTGGGCGATATGATTATAAAAAAATAGAGCCGATCCATTTTAGGCAACTTTTGAATCAAGAGTTTTCATTTACCTAGACTGATTACAACCCTCTTATTTAACCTATATCTTGGGAAGAAGAGCTGCATTAATACTTTCTCTAAGAGTATTTGGCCGAAAGGAAAAGCAACGAACTCAGCTGAAATTCAACTTGCTGAATTCACTTTCGGAGTCACTAACCGTTATACTTCATGCACATCGTACAATTTGTTAGATAAAAAGTAATAGACACGTCTGATTTGGAACAGGCCTTTAACGCATTTCAGAGGCTAAGCAGAGTATTGATGAAGGAGAAACTCGAAGCAACAGAAATGTGGTTCTATAGAAGGATGCTGATCATACCATGGACCGAACGTGTAAGCAACGACGAGGTTTTGAAGAGAATGCAAACAGAAAATACACTTTTACTTGGCATCAGGATAAGACAACTGTGGTTTTTAGAACACGTAATGAGGAAGGTGGGCCTGGAGAACCTAATACTCACAGGAAGGATGGAGAGAAAGAGAGACAGGGGAAAAGCTACTTGAAGGGCTTGAGCAGTTGGATGGCGAAGCGGGGTATGGGAAAGAGAACAAGAGGAAAATATTAAGAGCGACAAGTGATAAGGGCAAGTGGAAGTCCATGATCGCCTACGTCTTGAAGAGACACGGTATATGAAGAAGAAAAACGATTTCGATGAAATCTGGAATATTCTTTTTAAATGAGGAAATGAAAAGAGAATTAAAATGGTCTACTCGAATCAGTTATATTTTTTTTATTTTTTTACATTCTACTGCATATCAGGAAATGTCTTAACCTAACTCATTCAATGCAGGAGATAGTGAGTCTTGCTCGAGCATGTTCCCTGAAAGTAAAGATATACTTCTGAGTGCAATTGCAAAATGTCATTAGTTTAACAATATATTGACACTTGTCTGGTTATTGAATGTAGAATATAAGCCAAGAGACACAAATAATTTATTTATAGAAAGCTGGACGTAGATTAGGTTTAGAGTTAAATAGAAATTGGTTTGGTTTATACACGTGTATACAAGTAGCCATCCATTTTTTGTGCGAGCTGAGATCTTAACTCTTTAATGGAGATACTATCGGTTGTATTCTAAGCCAGTGAAGTAAGATAGAAATATGAAAGTAGAAATTATATTTAAAAAAGTAATTTTTCAAGTCATTGTTTGTATATAGAACCGGATTTCAAGGCAATCAACGTATTTCAGCCATTACTAGATTCGGTTACCCTTTGTAAATATCTACAGCTGTAAAAATTTGCCAAGCCCAGCATTCAAATTTCTACCCTATCAACAAGCTACCAAATTCAGTATATAAAAAACTTCATGCAATATTAATAAAAACACGAGGATTAAGCTCTCATAGGTAACACCAAGTCTTCTGCGTCATCTGCATATATATATATATATATATATATATATATATATATATATATATTGTGTGTATTTTGGCAGCATTTTTTCATTAATACAGGTTTCATTGAATAATATAGACAAGTTCTGTCTATTTATTTTGTGTAAGATCCTTTCGTATGATCTGATTAGCTTGATAGTGTTGTCATGGATAGTGTTGTCATGGAAAGACGACAAGAAATCGCAATAATTGTTGATTTTTTATCAGGTCTGAGCTTTCCGCTTACATAAGCCATTATCAAAGGATGAACATTTAATATTCAGTGAACATAGAACATTTAAATTATTAACAGAGTGGAGTTATACAGAGAAAATTAAACAAGTTCATTTTTTGCGTCGCACGTGGCTGTAGGCCGAGAAGGAATGGTGGTAGTGGGTTTTTGGTCAATTGAGAGTATAATGGCATGAGGGGACAGCTGCTACTATGGTGTAGGGGGTAAGTATAATAACTATGACCTCTCCCGTCGATTATAGGCATTGAAGTATGTGAGTGGAGGTGTCGAAATTTATTTTATTTAGGCTAGGTTTAAACTGTTTGATGTAGATAGCTTCTAGAATTTTAAGTTTTCGTTTATTATTTTCTTGTCTAAGTATATACGTATTTTCAACAAGTGTTTTCCTAAGAAGTGTGTGTTGATAGCCGTGGTGTTTTAAATGTCGGAATATGTTAGAATTTTCATTTAAGTGCAATGTAAGCCTCCGCGAAAGCCAGTTGGTTGTATGTCCAATGTAGGTATTATTAGTTTGCTAGAGATACATTCTCGAAAGGGGCATTTGAATTTATACACTCCATTGTTTTTTTGTTTTTTTTTACAAATCGCTAACGGTGGGGGAGGAGTCGTTGTGGACGATTGAGTTGGATGTTGTGGATTTAGCATAATAAATGATAAATTTAATTCTTTTGTTGGGGTCTGTCGGAGAGATATTAGTGTTTATGAGTTTTTTTTTAGGATATTTTCATTCAGTTGGTAGTTACTGTGCATTTGGCTACGATATAAGAGAGTGATATGTTTGGGATTGATTAGGCTATTACTATGTGTTGTTTTTTTTTTGTTCAGGTTTTTAAGGAAATATCGTATTTGTTCATCAACTATGTAATTAGGAAAATTATTTTTGATGAGTGTCTGTTTTATGTTTTTTTTTTTTTTAGTTTTCTCTGCATAACTCCACTCCGTTAATAATTTAAATGTTCTATGTTCACTGAATATTAAATGTTCATCCTTTGGCTTATGCAAGCCGAAAGCTCAGACCTGATAAAAAAATCAACAATCTTTCCATGACAACACTATTTAGCTAATCAGACCATACGAAAGTATCTTACACAAAATAAATAGACAGAACTTGTCTATATTATTCAATGAAACCTGTATATATATATATATATATATATATATATATATATATATATACATAATCAGAAAGCAGAAGTTAGATATATTTACGAATCCACTGGTAGTACTGTAATGCTTGATTATAATACTCTAAAAATTTAGCAATAAGTTTCAACATTGAGTTCTCTTTAGAGCCTGTCTCTATTGGAATTTACCTTACCAAATTTCAAGGATTCTACTTTATATATATATATATATATATATAGTCATCCACAGACAGTTCTGTTTCGCTGTATCACAGCTCATCAGTACGGTTAGATTCCGATTGCTTTTTAACCCAGGATTGAAACCTGGCTGAATTGGCGTCAGTCGGCGATTCTACCTTTGGGATACGAGCGCTCGGTAGAAGAAGGTAGACTTTTTAGCGCGTATATCATTATACACGCCCAATAGCCAGAGTGCTCAATCAGGGTGTGAGAGCGCATATATATATATATATATATATATATATATATATATATATATATATATATATATATATCATATGATTTTTAACACGTGTGCATAGCCGAGGCGTAGCTGTGTTTTAACTATCGGGGTCTGCCTTTGATATCCAGTAAGGCGAAATGGTTAGATATGTATCTCTCAAGTCAACCCACCTGACTCACCTGTCTTCATTGATGTCACAATAAGCGCAAAGTTTATGAATCCCATACGAAAAAATGATTAACACTTTCCTTGATCAATATTCTATCAAATTAGCAATTACTTCGCTGAATTCCATGTATATCAAACAATAGAAAAATATTCCGCGTCGATCCACCTACTTTTTGCGTTTATATGGAGCTTTACTCCTTTTCACGAAAATGATATTTTGGGAGAAAACACAAGAAAAAGAGTAACTAAAAAAGTCAGTAGCCAACTTGGTTAGGTTAGGTGTAGTTGTCTATTTCGTATCTGCGCTGTGGCATTCTATGTTTTAAGACGGAATTTCAATTGTTAAATTTTCAAGTAGAACAGATTTTCCTATTTCTGAAGAGTGACAAAAATACACTTCTTGGTTGCATTTCCTCTTTTCTTGAATTGGTATCATGCTCAAAATAGTCAGGTTTGAAGAATGGAAGAAAAGTGTCTTGCAAACAATAAAATAGTAGTATCACTATTTCTAGTAAAATTGTATATTATGGGAAAAAGATGAAAGAAACTTCATTTTTTTACTCTTTGAAATGGTAAATTCACCATTCCCAGAAGAACCCATGCAAATCCCATGCAAAACCATTATCAGATTTGAACAAAACAGGAAAAAAGAAAGAAATCTTATTCTTTACACACTGGAATGAACACTTATCTATTCCGAGAATGACCTCGGCTTATTCTGTTGTTGCACTATTGCAGTTTCGAAAGAAAACACAAATTAATTAAGACATTCTTAACACTATTAAATGCAATTTTAATTGTCGGATGATTACAACTTAGAAAGAAGAGAATATAAATTAAGATATCTAAAAAAGAAGGAAAGAGAATAGACAGACTATTCTTTACACTTTAGAATTTGTACTTATCTATTCTGAAAACGACCTGCACATATTACATTGTTGCATATTTCTAGTTTCAAAATATAACTCAAAATCATTTCGATATTTGAAGAAATAAAAGAGAACGAAACAAAATCAAAGAAAGAAGCAAAACAAGAAAGATTTCCTTTTTTAGCTTTAGAAATCGGACTACGCCATTGTAAGAATGACCCATGCAAATTTTACGATTGAAATTTTTGAAAATTAAAAAGAGATCAAAATCGCATTAGGATATTCAAATAATAGAAAAAGAAAGAAAGAAATTTTATTCTTAAAAATTTTGAAATGTTGGATTCTTCATTCCTAGCAGCAACCATGCATATTCTGCGGTGCACCATTGTAACTTAAGCACTGAATAGAAAATGATTAAAGTACACTGAATAAAACTAAAAAAAAAAAGGAAAACGGACTCTTTATCTCAGAATTAACGGATTTTCAGAGAAAGACCCATGCAGATTTCATGGTTCACCTTTGCTATTTTAGGTGAAGAAAACAAAAATCTTGTTATGTTTGAGCAAAAAGAAAACAAAGAAATGATATTCTTCACAATATGAAATTGTGACATCGCCATTCCTGGAAAAAGTTAGGTGTAAATTCTATGATGAAATATTTTGCAATTTAGGAAGAGATAAAAAATCCGATCTTTGGGCCTTGGAATTCTGGATTAACTATTCCAAGAAGACATATGCAATTCTTGTTACGTTTTAGCAATTTCAGAATAAAACATCATTCCTTGTATTCTTAAGCAAATCTTTGTTGCCGCTTTGCAAATTGAAAAGCGATATCAAATTCATTAAAATATTATTATATTTTCTTAATTCCTTAAAGAGGTTCAATAAAAATTCCACGGTATCTGTTTGCAGTTTAGAAATAGTAAATCATAGAGATATTTGCATAATAGAACAAGAATGAAAGAAATATTATTCTTTAATCCTTGAAATACTGCCGTCTTCTTCATTCCTAAAATGTTCCATAAAAAATTCTACGGTAAAATCTTTACAATTTAAAATAGATCAAAACCAGCTAGGTATTTGAATATTAGATAAAAAAAAAAAAAAGGAGAAAAAATTTTTATTCTTTACAGTTTGAAATTGTGACTTTTCTATTCTGAGTAAAAAGCGCATGTAAATTCTAAGGTGCATTTTTGCAATTTAGGTGGAGACTGCAACATCATGGACGTATTTTAATAAATAAGAAAGAAAGAAAGAAAGAAAGAAATCTTATTCTTTACAGTTTCAGATTGTGGCTTCTTTCTACTGAAAATGATCCATGCAAATTCCATTGTTACAACACAAAGTAATGGAGATATTTTAATAAAAGAGAAAATGAAAGAATGCCGATTCTTTACTGTTTGAAACTGTTGCTTTGCATTCCGAGAAGGATTCATGTCAATTCTATGTTGAAACCTATGCAATTTACGAAGAGGCGACAAACTATCAACATCTTTTTACAACAGAGAATAAAAACAAAGAATGTCTGTTCTTTACACTTTGGAATAATGACTTCACAATTCCTTGAAGGACACATGCAAATTCTTTGGTGGATCTTTGTAATTCAAGAAGAGAATACAAAATCATAGAGATATTTGTATAATAAAGACAACGAAATAACGAAATAAATCCTATCCATTATACTTGTAAATTTGAGTTTTTCCAAACTATGAAAACCTCATGCAGATTCATTGTTTCCTGTTCATGTCAACAGAATCAAGAACATATTTCAATGAAATAAAGAAGTGCTCTATATTACAACTTCGAATTTTAGCTGTACAGGAACAACGCACATTTTATAGTGTATCTTTGCAATTTAGAAGAACGCTGGATCAGAGAAATATCTGAATAATAAAAATGGAAAAAGAAATTCAATTATTTGAACTTTGAAAATGTGTCTATTCGAATTCATTCTTATGCAATATAATATAATGTTATACTGACAGGGAAGTTAGTTCACTGTGTCGGTCTAATTTTCCCGTGCGTATTCATCTTGCACATTTATAAATGTATCCTTTGTCCGTATGCTTTATTCTAATATTTTCTTTTATTGCACTCTTTGCTTCTGGAACTCTCTTCCGGCCAGTCGCTCCTGTACGCTGAAGGGGACCTCGAACACACATTGCTGTCAGACATCGCTACAGCCACCGCGCAAACGAGGTGGACGCCGTCGCACGTTCCACCGCCTATGCCATCGCCGACTCCGCGGCCAGTAGCTCTCGCACGCTGTGAATCGAACGAACATTTCTTGCTTTCCTGCCTCCTACAATCTTCAAAAATTTAAATGTATCATTATTTACCATTTTCTGACTAACTGAAACTAGTATTTTATTGCCTATTCTTTTGACTAGTCTCTCATTCTCTTTGACTTCCAGTAATCCCTTTTGTTTTAATGACATTATCACTTTTTTGCTTGAAGTCAAATGATTGTTTTAGTAATGTAGAAATTTTTAAAAAAATTATTAGTTACACTTTGAAATTGTAGCTTCTTTATTCGTAATTAGTCTTATGAAACTTATAAGTGCCTCTTTACAATTACGAGAGAGAAAACAAAGCAAAACGTTTTCTTCGTTATCGATGTATTTAGACACAAACTGGTAAATCTAATTGTAAAAGTGTATGATATCAATGAAAAATTTAAAAAGTGTATAACTTCTAACAAAAACAGAAAGTATTTACAATACTTAAATTTTTCAGACTGTTGTCCTAATCTTTGCGGTCATATTCACGACGTTTTGGTTGTTGTACATTCCGGCCTTCTTCAGAGATTGGAATTTCAAACCAAACCCTTTATTTCGTCTACCGGGATAAACATTTCCATTAGTACATGTTTCAGTGAACAAAAGCGTTGGTTAAAGTAATCCAGTGACTTGACCCAAGGAGATGTTAATTCAATAACTCGATACAGAAGTGTTAAAAAAATGAAAAACTAAAGGAAAACTGAGATATATAGAAAAGGCGTAATACATGGAATAAGAACAATTAGCGAAGTATCATGAAATGTCCGAACAATAAACTTATCTTATCAAAGATGGCGAGCATATAGTCGACATTAAATAAATTGAAAAAATAATTATGTCCGTCTTTGCGGTCGACAAGCGTACTCACCAAGTTTTTTAGTTTACAAAAAAAAAAAAAAAAAAAAAAAAAAAGGGATGAAATAACTGGTATACTAGAGGATTAGACTCCAACCGGTAATCATAGGGTGGTTTAACATGACCGAAATTTGCGTGCAGATGACATCACAAGACTGCGTCACTAAGGATCTGATCCATAGAACGGAATGTTTACAGCTTAATACATGCGGTTTCCTTCCGTATACTTCAGGAGCACTTTAGAATAAAGTTAATTCAGTGTAGCCACCTTGTAGGTCTCTCTACATATCATGCATGCGGCGAATGGGGCTTTGAGTTTATATTAGATGTCTTCAGCTCCATTCCCAAAAATCTGGACATATGTGGGGAAAAATACATTCTTATGATGGTGAGAAAACCAACTTCTTGGAAATGTGGCAAGATTGCTCCCCTTGTACTCTACTTGCATATACAAGAAGGCCTCCTGTGTTCTTCTCAAAACCGATCAAAATCAAACTTGAGCTTACGCCCATAATTACGCGCTGTTTATAATGGCTAGGAAGAATCGGTCTTTATGACTGGTTGTAGGTTAGACGAACTCTAAAAGAAGACATAATGGATGAAACAAACAGTCGCAGACTAAGTATTAGAACAGAGATTTCAAGAGTGAAAAGATAAAAAAAACAAAAGGTGAAAGAACGTGTGTCAGTCGGGGCAACGTGGGTACAATTTGCATTGTAAATTGAGCATCCAGTTTCATTTTGGTGGAATACTACAATTTTTGTTTACTCTGTAGTCTTTTATTTGAACCAGATTTCACAAACTCTTTCAAATTATAATCTTTTTCTTAGCCACCCAATCCGGAGGCTCCGCTCTTGATGTGAACCTAAAAAGTTTCTTTTGATTCGAACGACTTTTTTATCATTTCTCGCTACTCCCGACATAATTATTTTAAAAATAAACAGACTAACAATATAATCTTCAACGAGTAAAACATTTACCCGATAATAGAAAAAAAAGAATACAAAAAAATAAAAACAAAAAGAACAAAAAATTCAGACAATTTCGTCCAAATAAAAAAAAGGCGAAAGAATAAATTGACAAAAAAAAAAACAATGATAAAAAATGTTACAAATTAAAGCGATATAAAACTTTGTCTTTTGAAACTCAAAAGTCTGATGTAAGTAAATGTTACACCAAAATGGAAAAAAGGCATAAGCCACTATATACTGTAGCGGATAAGAAATTAATTAAAATTAACTCTCTCCTTTACTTTTATTAAAATTCACAACGATGTGTGAAATCCTTGTTTTCCCAAATGGAAAAAAGTATTGACCATGTGCTTAACGAAAAAGTCGAAACCAGATTTCGCAAGTAGGTGTTAAAATGGTTCTTGATGAATGGGAGCGACTTGCAAGGATTCTATTCCTCTACAACAAAAACTTTATACATTTTTTTCAATATTTTTGTCTCTTTCTTTGTCTGTTTCTTTTAAATCACAATTTTCTTCCAAGCCAATTCACTTTGTTGCCTATAAATGATCTTTTTCTTAAATTTATACCCATTTATTTTCATTTATACAGGCAAAAATTGTTAGATTCAATCAAAAAATGTGACGAGAGACGCCGGTAAAAATTCTTGAGAATAAAAAAAATGAAATATTTTATGATGGCATTTGTAAACTTATAGTCAGAAAGAAAAACATTACCTCACAAGAAGAAAGACAATCAGCACCAACTGAAGATGGCATAGTAACATATACGACCTGTATATGAAAATATAAATTTATACTTTTTTTCTTCGTCAGTGACCGCTATGTAGAGGAGGATGTTGCTAGAGAGAATCAAGCACATACGAGGGAGATGTCGGGGTTGTTGTCCAGCGGGATTTATCTTCTCTTGTTCTTTCTTCTCTGAGTTTCCTCTGCGTTCATTCTGTGTTCTCATTTCGGTCAGAAAAACACCGAACTTATATAACCTGAAATTTCCACTCATTTTTGCCTTCTCGAGTTGTCGCTTAAGTGTATCATCTATAGCCAGGCACATCTGTCAATCATCTTCACCGTCTATTGCCTTTCAAGCTGGCTTCCTTTGATGTCAATCACACTTTTGTCGGTCACTGTTTATGTTTTCTGTTTTTACGTTGATCATACATTTGTCGGTTACTATTTGTGTTTTCTGCCTTTAATGTTGATCACACTTTTATCGGTCACTGCTTATGTTTTTTTCTGCCTTTGATACTGATCATACTTGGCCTATTCTAATCTTTGTTACCCATTGCTCTACGATCAAGCAAGCTTTTATACACACACACAAAAATCACACACTCACTCATTTGGAAATGAGTTATTTCCGTAATCTACATTTCATCTTTTCAATATCTCCCAGCGCTTTATAATTATGATAAATCGCCTGAAGATACCGAAAAGTTGAAACCTAGGTTGCCGAAATAAATCATTTTCAAATGAAAAAATATTCAAATGCTCGACAATATAAATGTATTGAACACTTTTTAATAAAACTGTGTACTGATCTAATTTAATTATGACCAAATACACGCTAATATATATATAGCGTGTGTTTCTAGAGAATACTAGGAATTGAAAGTAACTTAGATAAAATGGAAATTCATAGGCAAGGCTAGAACCCCTAATAGCTTAAGAGACAGATGTAATCTATGTTTTACAGAAAAAATTAAAATTTTAAAATTTTAAACACCAAAATATACTCCTAAACAAACGAAGGGAGATCATAAGTATGTGTCGTCATAGAAATAAGTATAAATTGCAATAATTTTCCTATTAGTCCAATTAATTGCAATAAGGTTTTTTTTTAGATTTGGCCAAGAAGTTGCTTCCCTACAACCTGCCACTACTAACTCAAGGGTCAAGCCGCATACTTCCCACTGCTAAAGAGGAAATTACTACTACATTCTTCCCTCTAGCTTAACCCAAATAAAACCAATACATCCCAACCCCTTTCTTTACCTAAGCTAACCTGTGGGCTTAGAATTTTTCATCATTCTCTGTTAAAAAAGGGGTCAAAGAATGCATGCCTTAAAATGACATGTTGAAAATGACTATTTTCCCACTAAGTTTTATCTGAATTTACAGATAAATAAATATCCGCTCGGTAAATTGAATTGGTTTGCATTGAGCTCTCTATTGGATCAGTTTTAACATTTTAACGATATTACTGGGATCCGCCTGGATTATTTACCAACCTTATCCCGGATTTTACCTATCCTTCCTAGATTTTTACCGCCTATATATATATATATATATACTGGAGACAGATTTTAACTCTCCATAAATAATTATAAACCTCCTAACATTTATACATACAAAAATACTCGTACAAATGAGAAACAGTAATACGTAGAAACAACAAAATGAATATTATTTATCATCTGGTTGTTATGTGATGTTGTAGAAATGAGAGACAGTAACACTGAATAAAATTGTGAGTTTGGTGGTCAAGTTTAAAAGGAGGGAATTAATGATAATTATAATTGCCATAATTATTTTATTATAATTATGTTGAGCACTACAATTCATTCTCTTTATGGATGCGATACTGTGACGCTATAACTGTTTTGTATGTATGTATTTCTTTATGGAAGCGAAAATATTATTATATGGTAGTTTTAAGGGGTATGCCATATTGATTGATTAAATACTCACTATCAGGAATAGGCTCGAAACGAGAACAGAAGAGAGTTCAGGGGCAAATTTCTTCAGGACAGTGATTGAGATTCCGTCGTTTCCACTCACTTTATGGGGGTCAAGCTTTAAAATTATGTTAGAGACCATTGAGGTAGCAATGTAAACGTCACTCAGTTGAGCCTCAGTTCTGGGTGGAAAATTGGGTACGGATGCCCCAGATCAATCAAATGTCGAGTTGGTGGAAAATCTACTAGCAAATCACTCAGCCTTGTCCACTGAAGATGTGTGGACCTCAAATCTATTGATTATATTGGGTATTGAGAGCTTACTGTTATTTAATACGCTTTACAGAGCCACCAATATTCTTTGGAGTCGAACTTGCGGAATACTCTATGCTGCTTCATTCTGTCAGCAAACAACAGCTTACCATAATTAAGGATCCTTTTGCACTCATTACGAGCAGAAGCAAAAAGGCGCCTTCAATATCACTGCCTCTTCATACATATCTTCGAAGGCATGCAGAAAAGTGCTCAGCCCGGACAAAATTCATCTAAATATTTCTAGCAATATCACCCTCGTCTCACGAAGTGCACATCTTCACAAGGGGAGTACTTTAAAGACTACTGCGGCCAATACTGACCTACCTAATACTTTATCTTTTCACGGGATCATTTCTGGAATTAAATGGGGAGCATAATTTGATTAAGTAAAATAATAAAAAAACAGATTATTTTTTGGTCGGACTTTTTAGATGAGGAATGGTTATTATTAATAGGCTTTCCTAATCGGGCCAAAATATTGGTATTGGTGGTTATACACACAAAGTTTCGACCGTATACTTTCTAATTCACTTCTCTATTGAATCTGTTAGCCTTGACAGGGATTCAGATGTCTGAATAGAAAATCATGTTAAACAAATATTCGTTGTGCGAAATGGTAGGATTAGAATTTATTGTTCCCTGTGCATATGCGTGTATCCGAGTAGAGCTATGTGAGTCTGCACGTGTATCTTATAAATCCGCTTCTGAAATCAAACACCCTCTTTTTATCTGACTGGAATACGATTAGACATTCCACAATGTCCGCGGAGAGTTTTTATTGAATTAACTCCTCCTCCTCTTACAAACACCTTCAACAAAGACGCAATTCATTCAAATTACGCCCAGATCTCTCGAGTTTTGAGTGAAACGTGTTAATTTCTCGCCGGCAAAGCAAAGCGTCAATTTTGAATTTGCATCAAATGTGATTCATCGACAGTTAATGAAAAATTCGCTGTTTACTATGATTTTTACCAATTTCGTATGTTAGGTTCGCATAAATATCATATCGATGATTTTCTGATGACCACACTAATAACCGGGTGAAGTACCAATTCTTCTTCTTCTTCTTCTTCTTCTTTGTGAAATGTCCTTTCAGGACGTAGGCAATCATGGCTTTCCACATTTACCTATCCCTGATGGCACTTAGCTCACTTTCTTCTGTTACACCACACAGCCCTCGTTCCGTCATCCACCTGATCAGGTTCTTCAAATATGTTATCCCCTGCTTTCCCCTGTATCTGGCCTGTTAGTATCAGATTCTCCAAGCCCTCTTTGCTCATTGCATGTCCCAAGAACTATAACTGTCTCTTTCTGTTGCTCAGTATTAATTTCCTTTTCGTTTCCATCCTTTCCAAAAACTCATCATTGCTCACATGCTCTATCAATGATATTCACAGCATCCTCCTGTAGAACCACATTTCAGTTGCTTCAAGTTTTTCTTTTATCTTCGATGATATTATCCAGCCATATTGAAGAACTGACATCCAGTACTCTCTTCGTCATGCCAATTCGCCTTCGGATCTCTGTGACGTACTTTCCGTCTTCTGTTAGAACACTTCCCAGGTATTTATATTTTTGTTCCTGCTTGATTTTAGTTTCCCCCATTTTCATTCGCCTACATTGATTACGCGCATATACCCTTGGGAAAGGTATTAATCCGTCTCTTCCCTCCAGTTATGGGTTAAATAATAGAATAGATTGAGTTCTATAGCTTTGACTGGTAACCAGTCTACCGCTGAAAGCAATGGCAACCTACTGCGGGATAATGTACTGCCCAGTCAGTCATGTCTCTTTCGAGACATGATCGCCCAAAGCGTGTATCACATATGGCACTTAACTGATTAACTGACATTGATTGTCACCCAAGGCTTAGCCTGTCCTTCTATTTAACCATATCTAGGAAGAGAAGCGACGAGATGGATTCATGCCTTTCTCAATTATATTAGTACGGAGTAAATGTTATGAATTCCTCTAGAATTCGAACTCGGCTCTCTAATTCCATTAATCCGAGCCTCTAGAGGACAAAAAAAAAACAGAGGAAGAGAATTTTTGGTGACAATATAAGACGATTGACAATGCATTTACATTTTTGAAGGTCTAAGTTAACTGAAAAGCAAGAATATAGAAGACAATTTCACGAGTGATAATGCGAAGAATAAACTAATTGTATAGAAATTATGATAAAATTAAGAGAGCTAACGAGCAATCTATTCTGTCAGTCAGTTAAGAGCCATATGTGATACACGCTTGGGCGATCATTTCTCAAGAGAGACATCACTGACTGAGCAGATTATTTCCCGCATTAAGCTGCCATTATTTTCTGCGGTAGACTGGTTACCAATCAAGGCTACAGAATCCAATCTATCCTGTTATTTAACCCATAGCTGGAATGAAGAGACAGGTTAATACATTTCCCAATGGGCATTTGCGCCTACGTGAATGCTACGAATTCACTATAGTACTGCGCTTAATTCATAAAGTCGCGGCACTAAAGAGGAAAGCTCATCAAAACAATTACCATGAAAATATTTAGAAAACACTGACAAGGAAACTAGGTTACGGCGATGGGAAAGTCACTGAAGCCGGGATGGCAGGTTTGACCTATAAAATTACAGATTCTTATTTGAAGTTTGTCATCTCTTGATCCATAACGGGAAGATTAGACATAATGTGGCAACTTTATTCAATACACGGGCGAATCGGAAAACATATAACATTGTAGGATAGATTTTTAGAGCGAGGTAGATAACCAGCTTTCCTTGCCACAGAATTAAAAATTAATTTGATATAATCTTTCCACTTCATTTCAACCGAACCTGGAAAAGACGTAATGAAACACTCTCCTGTAGGTTATCAACAGCCTTGATGATGAAATGCAAAATACGTTTTATACGCAAAGTCATTCGATAAAGTACACCACAAAGACAGTGTTATAAAGATACTCGGCAACTGAGCATACCATGGACCAAACATGTAATCAACGAGGAGAGGATGCAAACGAAAAGGAAACTTATACTTGACATCAGGAAGAGACAGCGGAAGTTTCTGAGGAAGGAGGGCTTGGAGAATCTAATACTTATTGGACGGATAGAGAGAAAGAGAGACGGGGGAAAACAACGCGAGACGTACTTGAGGAAGTGGAAGACGGAGAGGGGTTTGGGAGAGATACCAAAAGAAAAAGTGTTGAGCGCAACAAGGGATAGGGGTAAGTGGAGGTCCATGATCGAGAGAGACACGGCACATAAAAGAAGAAGGATGAGGATTGAAAGAGCAATTTCATACATTAAAACAGGCGCCTCTTTAACGTTTCCAAACTTATCAGACCTACCATTAAGACAAAAGTAACTGATCATTTTATTAAGTTCAAAACAGTGTCAAAAACTGGTGACATCAGTAAGGCCATTGATAGAAATTTGAAAAAATGTAGGTTCAAGAAAAAATCTCTAAATTTACGACCAAAGCATTCTGTTTTATCAGTAGTAAATTATAAAACCCTATACGTAAAGCTATGTAAGTAAAGAACAACATCGTAAACAGGAAATAAAGGTTATACTACTACTCCTGTTCAATAAACGTGGAACGAATAGAAATTGTGTTCTAGAAGCTACCTACTAAATAGTGAATAGTTAAAGTTGTTTTCGAAATGCTAAGAAAAGTATTAAAAAAAACATGAAAATTTAGTAAGAAACAAAGCAAAAGTTGGTGAAATATTATTTCATTCTTTTTATATGGTATCCACTGCTGCTAACATATGCATAGACAAAGAAAAGAATATTTTAGGCAACGGAAATGTGCTTCTACAGAAATATACTTTGAGTACCATGGACAGAACATGAGAACAACAAAGAAATTTGAAGTAAAATGCAAACAAAATGACATTTGTAATAAGAATCCAAAACGGTTTCAGTTTCTGGGATGCATATTGAGGACCTGGAGAATATGACCCTCACAGGCTGTTTATATAATTTGTAGAATATGCGTGTTTTTGGTTGATTTCTTTTAGCAATTAAATCTCTTCAATAGTAAATTCGTGATTTTATGTCTAAATTTTCATGTCTCTTTTCTGAACTTGTGTTCCTTTATTTTTTCGTATATTTTGTTGCCTTCCAGAAAAATCAGTTTCTATTCATTTTCGTATATGTTCCGTACAATATATGTGCTTTGATTGATTTGTTTTAGCGAGTAAATCTCTACATTTTAATAATTTCTTGAATTAATGTTAAATATTCATGTCACTTTTATATTTTCGTATATGTTGTCATCAAGAATAAGTTTCAGTACATGTGTATACATGTGTAAACACTAGAATATGCACGTTTTCGGTTGATTTGTTTTTGCAAGTAAATGTCTTCACTTTAACTACATTCTTGATTTTATGTTTAAAACTCCATGTATCCACTTTAACTACATTCTTGATTTTATGTTTAAAACTCCATGTATCTTTTCTGAACTTATGTTTACTTACTTTTCATACATGTTATTATCATAAAGAAGTTTCAATACGTGCGTATACATTATCCATAGTATAAGCGTCTGTTCACTTGAGTTGTTTTTGCAAGTAAATCTCTTCACTTATAATAATTTCTTGATTTTATGTTTAAATATCCATGTCTCATTTCTGAAATTGTGCTCATTTTTTCGTATATGTTATTGGCTTCAAAAAGTTTCAATACGCGTGTATTAATAATCCGTAGAATATGCGCATATTTTGTTAGTTTTCAGCAAGTAAATCTCTTTATTTTTAATAATTTCTTGATTTTATGTTTAAATATCTATGTCTCGTTTCTTACTGTGTTGATTTATTTTTTATTTATGTTATTGTTTTCAAGAAGCTTACATAGGCGTGTATATATAATCCGTAATATACGCATGTTTTCGTGTGATTTGTTTTAGCAAGTAAATATTTTCACATGTAGTAATTTCTTGGTTTTATGTTTAACTCACAATGTCGATTTTCTGACCATGTTCCCATTTATTTATTTATTTATTTATTTTTTGCATGCTTTGTTGTCTTGAAGAAGAATTTCCAATGCGTAGAGTATGATAGTTTTCGGTTGATTTGTTTAAGCAGGAAATTTTAATAATTTCTTAACTTTACATTTAATCTCTATGTCTGTTTTCCAACCGTGTGTTCATTTAATTTTTCGCGTAAACTTTTGTCTTCGAGATGTTCCAGTGCGTGTGTTTAATAATTCATGGAATATGTGCGTTTTCGGTTGATATGCATTAGTACATAAATCTTTTCTCAATAAACACATTATTGATTTAATATTTGAAGCTCTACGTCTCTTTTCTGTACTTTTGTTGTTAAATTTTTCTTATATGTTGTTGTCTTCAAGAAGTTCCAATACGTGTGCACCTATAATCCGTAGTATATACGCGTTTTTGGTTGAGATGATTAAGAAGTAAATCTCAACTCTTTTAATAATTTCCTTTTTACATTTAAATCTCCATATCTCTCTTCTGATCCTGCATTCATTTATTCATTTTAATATATATTGTTGTCTTCAAGAAGAATATTCAATACATATGTATATATAATTTGTGGAATATGCTCGTTTTTGTTTTATTTGTTTTAGGCAACAAATATCTTTACTTTTAATAATTTCATGATTTTATTTTTAAATCTCCATGTCTCTTTTCTGAAATTATGCTTATTTTTCGTATATGATATTGGCTTCAAAAAGTTTCAATACACGTGTATTAATAATCCGTAGAATATGCGCGTATTTAGTTGATTTTTAAGCAAGTATATCTTTTCATTTCTAAGAATTTTTTTATTTTATTTTTAAATCTCTATATCTTTTTGCCGACCTTGTGTTCATTTATTTTTTCGTATATTTTGTTACTTTCCAGAAGAAGCAATTTATATACGTTTACGTATATGACCCGTAGAATCTGCGTGTTTTGGTCAATTTCTTCTAGCAAGTTAATAGTATATTTGCATTAATTTATTTTTTCAGATATTTTTTGTCTTCAGAAGCAGTTTTTAAAATTGTGTTGTGTTGCAGTGGATATTAACTCGGAACAAGAAATCGGGAAGCCTACTTCGAATTCCAGTTGAATTATTTGCATTCACTTACGCTCAGATACCCTTAGGAAAGGTATTAATCTGTCTCATCCCTCCAGTTATCGGTTAAATAACAGGACAGATTAGGTTCTATAGCCTTGACTGGCAACCAGTCTACCGCAGAAAGTAATAGCAACCTACTGCGGGATAATTTTCTGCCCAGTAAGTCATGTCTTGAAAGAAACATGATCGCCCAAGCGTATATGTCGCATGGCACTTAACTGACTGATATATAGTCCGTAAAATATGAGCGATTTCGGTTGATTTACTTTAGCAAGTAAGTCTCTTCAGTTTTAATAATTTCTGTATGTTATGTTTAAATTTCTCTATTTCTTTTCTGGCCGTGAGTTCATTCGTATTTTCGTATATGTTATTCAAGAAGAAATTTCAATACGTGCGTATATATAATCCGTAGGAGATATGCGTTTTTGATTGATTTGTTTTAGTAAGTAAATATATTCGCTTTTAACAATTTCTTAATAAGTTTAAATCTCCATGTCACTTTTCTGATATTGTGTTCATTTATTTTTTGTGTATGTTGTTGTCTTCAAAAAGATTCTGTCCTTGTGTATATAATCCCTAGAATATGTCCTATTTTAGAATCTTTATTTTAACAAGTAATATCTTTACCTTAAATAATTTCTTAACGTTATGTTTAAATCACCATGTCTCTTTTCTGAACTTGTGTTCATTTCTTTTTTATTCTAATTGTTATATAGTCTTTTTCCGGTGGAAACAATTCTTCTGAAACACAATGTTATATACCACTGTCTCAGATATATATATTCTGCTAAAAGAAAACACTGTCTGAATCAACGATGACTACTGGACGAATGCTGCAAGTCCGTGTTCGACGACTAGTGACGAAAATTAAACTGCGTAAATTCGGCGGCCTTCAATACGATCACGACGACCACGATACTTTTTTTATAATCGTATCGCCCCAAGCAAGGCATTTTACTGCCACTGTTTTACAGGGGGTTACATAGGAAGAAAGTTATGACAAACAGTGACAGGTTATTGGGGGTGTCAGGAAGTGGGTAAGAGAAAGATGAGAATACTGATGAAAGTGGAGTGGACGGAGAAAGGAGCATAAGAGAGAGGATGCAGGTTAGTGAGATAAGAGATGACTATTGACTTTACAATTAAATTCGTGGAGATTGTAGCTGTCGGGGAAGCAAGTAAACGAAAGGGAATTCCACAGGTGGGAAGTGCAAGAAAAGAAGCTGATGGAGTAGAATTTGCGTTTACATTTTATTGGTTTCACAGTAAAAGGGTGGGACCTAGTGCTAATCTTGTTGCTCGAGTAGATTCATATATAGGGGCACCAGTGAGCTAAGTTCGTCAGAGCAGAAGCTGTGAAAGTATTTGTAGAAGAGACACAGGGAAGCCACATTTCGCCGGTGAGAAAGTTAAAAACTTCTTTAAACTTCTGCAACTCAAAACTTTTGGTAAAAGATTAAACCTTTTCAACTCAAATTCATTAAATCACTTTCGTCGGGGACCACTCAACGCGATTTCTTTGTAAATCAGTTTTACAAACACTTTAAATAATTTCTGTTGGAGATTGCCACTCGATCCAATCTTCACTGGGGACAAATTTCTCTTCGTCGGAAAACACTCAACCCGACTTTCACGTAAATCAATTTCACAAACTTCTTTTCATAAACAATAACTTTCCTTTCCTTCGTCTTCTTCGTTTTTTTCCTCGTCTCCTTTTTCTTAGTCAGTAACAGCAAATACAGTCTGCAAAAAACGCTTCTGTCGAAAACAATAGGACCGAACCCAAATGTAAATAAAATATAAAATCTTCAGGAGCTAGGAATTTCGAACAGAATCCTTTATTACACTCGCTGGGGTATATCATTCTCATCCCTTGCGTAGTAATACCCCAGTGATTAGAATAAAGGATTCGGTTCGAAATTCCTAGCACCTAAGGAAGGCGGGAGCGTACAACGGCCGAAACATCATAAAATGGCAACAAAGATGAGGACAGTAGTCCGAAAAATGTAAATACTGTAAATACTACCTAATCTCAGAAATATAGACAAATACTAAAATATAAAATACATTTTATTTCCTTTTTTTCCAACGCAGGACATCTTTTCAAAGAAGTAGTGACATTTTCCAAGCATGCCGCGGAGTAATAGGGGTTTTTTCGGTCAGAGTTTTTATCCCCGCCCTCCCCCAATCGAGGCGATCCGATTTAAACTCAATCATTTGCTTCGACCGTTGTGATCAGACTCAAAATCAAAATTAAAATTACTCTTAAAATTTTAACTGTCGACCAACGTCACTTCCGCCACACCGACAGCCGTCTTCCGGGATAAATTAATCTGGAGCACGAGCTGGCATTTAACATCGCCAGTCATAATAAAAATTCTGAAATGGAATATGTATTTTTTTTTTTTTTTTTTCGCATCTGGCTGATTTTTCAACAAATCCATGCCCTCAAATTTCAAACAACTGCGTTACAATGTAAAGAAAGAGATCGTCCACTGACTGCAACTTCGAGCAAATGTCATAAGCGGCGACCCAGAGACAAACGAACTGGAAATGGTTAGTTTAAGCAGTACCCTACAACGAAACAATTATCCAGAGTATATGACAACTCCAATAAACATGGAAGGAAGGGTGCACGAGGATAACAACTCTCAGAAAACAGCCTCGGTCTGTCTACCCTATGTAAAGGGGTTGTTAGAGAAAATACAAAGGATCTGTAGTCCATATAACATCATGACAATTTTCAGAAGTTGTTCTACACTTCGCAGGTATCTCTCCCGAGTAAGACCCCAACAGAGGAGGACATGACTAAGGACTGTGTATACGCCATTCCATGTGGCTGTAAAAAGAAATATAAAGGAGAAACAGGCCACTCCCTTAAGGTAAGGCTACAAGGACATCGAAAGGCCGTAACACGAGGGGAGATAAAAAAAATCACTGACCACATATGGAATGAAGTTGAAATAATAGATAGAGAACGCCACTGAAAACTACGTAAACTTAAGGAATCAGCTCATATACTAAGCTACAAAAATCTCCTAAGCTGACCAATCATAGAGATGAATACAATTTGAGTACCAAACAAAAATCATTAGTGTCAAAATTGCAATATGAGCTCCGGTAAAACATACGAGAGAAAACCCATTAACATCAAAATTTGAAATAAGAACTCTGGTAAAAAATGTTTCCTGAACATTTATAAGTCCCAGAAATTCAGCTGTTCCTTAAGGACACATGGCCCAGTGGATACAGATGTTGCTTAGTTTCAGTGACTTGACCCAAAGTGTTGTGAGTTCAATACCAGGCTACAGCAGTGGTGAACAAGTAACTTAGAGGGTTAGAGGTAGATAACTCATGACTACCAAAAGAGGCTTCATGCAAGGACTAAGAATGATATACCCCAGTAATTGTAATAAAGGGTTCGGTTCAAAATCCCTAGCACATGAAGAAGGCCGGAGCGTATAACACCCGGAGCGTACAACGACCGAAACTTCATACAAATGGTAACAAAGATGAGGACAACAGTCCGAATAATGTAAATAGTTTATATTCCATAGAATATGCGTATTTTTGGTTAATTGGTTTTAGCATGCAAATCTCGTCACTTTTAATCAATTCTTGATTTTATATTAACTAGCCATGTTTTTTTTCTGACCTTGAAGTCATTTCCTATTCGTTTTTATCTTCAAGAAGAAATTTCAACACCTGTGTATATATAATCCGTAGAATATGAGCTTATTCGGTTAATCTTTTTGTACTTGTTGTTTTGAAGAATATTTCTCAATAGTTGTGTATATCTAATTCGTAGAATATGTGTGTTTTTAGTTGATTAGTTTTATCATTAAATCTCGTTACTTTTAATAATTTCTTGATTTTATAGTTAAATACCAATGTGGCTTTTCTGAACTTGTATTCATTTTTATTTTTTCCTATATATTATTGTCTTCAAGATGAAGTATCATAAGTGTGCATATACAATGCGTAGAATAATCCATTTTCTGGATGATTTGTTTTAGCTAGTAAATCTCTTCACTTTTAATAAGTTTTTCAATAAAAAGTTTTTATGTTTAAGAATCCATATCACTTTCTGACCTTGTGTTCATTACGTTTTCGTATATGATGTTATGAAGATTTTTCAATGCGTGTATATATATAATCCTTAGAATTTGCGCGTTTTCAGTTGATTTTGTTTTAACAAGTAACTCTCTTCAATTTTAATAATATCTTGATTGTAAGTTTAACTCCCAATGTCTATTTCATGACCTTGTGTATATTTATTTTTTCGTATATGTTTTTGTCTTCATGAAGATATTTCAAATCGTGTGTATATATAAACAGTAGAATATGCATGTTTTCGGTTGATTTTTTAGCAAGTACATCTCTTCACTTTTATTAATGTCTTGATAAAATGTTTAACTCCTTAAGTATCCTTTCTTACTTTGTGTTTAACTATTTTTTCGTATATATTATGGTCTTTTTGAATAAGTTTCAATAGTGTGTATATATAATATGTAGAATATTCACGTTTTCGCTTGATTTGTTTTAAGAATGAAATCTTTTCAATTTTAATATTTTTTTTAAATCGCCACGTTTGTTTTCTGTCATTGTGCATATGTTGTTCTCTATAAAAACATATTTCATCATGTGTGCAGATATAATATGGTGTTCTTAGTTAATTTGTTTCAGCAATTATATTTCTTAACTTTTAATAATTTCTTAATTTTATGTTTAAATCTCCATTTCTCTTTTCTGATCTCGTGTTCATATATTTTTTCTTGAATAAGAAGACTCAATACATATGTATATATAATCCTTACAATATGCGCCTTTCGGTTAATTTGCTTTAGCAAATATATTTTTTCACTTTTAAAATTTTCCTGATTTTATATTTAATTACCTATGTTGATTTCTGACTTTATGTTTACTTTTTTTTATAAATGTTATTGTTTTCAAGAAGGCGTTTCAATACATGTGTATATATAATCCGTAGAATATTCGCCTTATCGGTTAATTTCTTTCAGCAAGTAAATCTCTTCACATTTAATAATTTCTTGGTTTTATGATTCAGTCTCCATGTTTCTTTTTTAACTTTCATTCGTTTATGTTTTCGCATATTTTGTAGTTTTCAAAAAGTTTCAGTACATGTGTATATATCAGGGGTCAACCTTTTGGAGAGTCAGGGCCAAAAAGCTATGTAGAGTCATAGAGGTGGGCCAAACATCTATGGCTCCAGTGTCATGGAGGAGAACCATGTTATTAATTATGTGAATTAATTTTTATGTGTTTGAAGAAAGCAAGGATTCAATATAATTTAATTGTATTTAAACAATATCACTTATTTTACTACAATAAACAAAAACCTTTTAAAAATAACCTTACTGTGTTTTTTCTTAACCGCCAAAACATTTTCTATTTCATAAATTTTATAGTAATGTTTGTTTAAACAAGTTGGAGAAGTATTTTGGTATGTCGAAAAATTTCATAATAAAAAAATATTTACATTTAAATCGTGTGAACGTAATTTCCCCACCACCAAAAAAAATATAAGGGTACATTAACTAAAAGTAAAAATATATATATATAAAACGCATAAAAACTCTTCTTACTTATATATATATATATATATATATAGATGCTGAAATAGCTACCTACCTATATATATATATATATATATATATATAGGTAGGTATTTCAGCATCTACACATCGTTCATTCAATAATGAATTAGAACACTCTCTGCTATTGGCGTGTGTATTTTGTACATAACACGCTAAAAGTCTGCCTTCTACTGAGCGCCTATAGCTCAGAGGTAGAATCGCCGACTGACGTTTCAATCCTGGCTAAAAGCAATCGGATGTCTAACCGTACTGGTGAGCTGTGATACAGCGAAATAGATCTGTCTGCGGATAACTTTATATATATATATATTTTCTCTAATTCATATATATATATATATATATATGTATATATATATATATGACTGAATCCATCAATAAAACTATCTGAAGAAATTCCTGTGAGATTATTCTCACTTGTCTGCAATGATCGGTTGATGGCGTTGCCAAAATCAGTATATAATATTAGGGCGCCAAATATAATTCTCTTAAATGTAGGGTGTGTCTTCTTCCCTCGAGAGAACCTTATATCACATGAAACAACAGAAAAATTGCACAGCATGCGAATGACATACGATTGCTAGACTGCACAGAGGCAAATCTAATATTTTCAAATTATTTTCTCACAATTTCAAACAATCTTTGCACGATGCACGAAGTTATGAAAAAGAAAAAATATCTCTCCTTGCATAACCGTCATTTCCTATTTTCGTGTTCGTTCTCTTTGCTCTGTCGATAAAATATATGGTGTTAATTGTTTGCGCGTTCATTCATAAACTTTGCTGTCTGAAAAAACTAAAATTTTATTTTCCCTAATTTATCTCACGACATTCCTAGTTGGATAGTATATTTCAGTTTTTACCATTTTCTTAATAACTTACTCACTATTTTTTTAATAATCAATTCAAAGCAGTACTACCATTGTGTGTGCGGGGTTAGATGAGAACGGAACAAGAAAGAGGATCAAGATACAGTGGGGTGAGGGTGTTAGAGAATACTAGTGCGCAGAGAATGAGGTGAGTGTAGAGCGAAAAGGAAGAAAAACAATATACAGTGAGTGGCAGTGAAAGGATAAGAGAAAAATGGGAATCAAGGAGATGAAAGATTGTAATTGACGTTGCACTTAAACTCTTCGAGATGGTAGCTATCAGGGAAGCAAGTTTATGAAAGGGAGTTCCACAGTTGGGAAGTGCAGAAAAAATTAATTTAGTAGAAATGGCGGTGATATATGACTGCTTTGACTGTAAAATGGTGGGATCTGGTTGCCAATCATATAAAGGGGCACCAGGGTGATAAGCTAGTCAGAACAGAAACCCTGAAAATATTTGAAGAAAAAAAAAAACAGAGGAAAGCTACATCACGTCGGTGAGAAAGTGACTCAAGTCGAGCTGCCAAATCGGGATCGATTACATTGCAGATCCTCTTTTAAATTTTATCGAGAACACCGAGATGAATAGCAGGTGCGCCCAACCAAATATGGTCGCGGTATTCAATGCACCGACGAATGAGAAATTTTTATATATGCAAGACAAGAAAAACTGTCTGGTCCGACACAGTGACCTGAACTTCCTAACAATTGCTATGGCTATTGATTCGATATAGTCATTCCACTGGAAACCGGATAAGAGAGTGAAATGTATTGCTTTCTTGAAACTAGCGTGAGCCATACTGACAGAGGTAGGAGAGTTTGTCTGGGGTGGTGAAAGGAAAGCAGCTTTGTTTTGAGTCATTTCTTTCCCCAGTCTACCACAGATTTGAGGTTCTTGTATTTAACCACATATCTGCGGCCCCAACCTTCTTCTTCATATGTAATGAGATTTAGCATGATTCACTGCCATATAGGAGATTAAATATTACATCGCCGTTAAACATCCTTTTCTTTATTTCGAAGGACACTCATCCGTTTGCCTCAAACCTCTTTTTCTTTGAGATTTTTCTCCGGTTGACTTTGGAAGAAAAGGTAGAAGTTGATTTATTTTATACAGATCCAAAGAAGCCCTTTTGATTTTCATAAAAATGATATAAAGTCGATTTTATTAGTAACATCCAGCTATTCTTTTGTCTTCTCTCGCCACTATCGCTTTACTGTAGTTAAAATTGGCATTGGTTTAGGCCTTTCATGTATTTATTGTGCTTTGTGATCTTGTTCTTGTCTGATGTTCATTGACAATGACACTTTACGCATGTTATTTCAAAAGAGGAGAATATTTGGATAATTTGAGTGAAATCAGTATTAATTGTTTCTCTTGACACAGCTAAATGTTTCATGGGATGACACGTATATAGAACTTTTGAGAACTGACCACGTTGATTCAATGTTTTTACTGCGCAGAATATATGAAAGCTTGTTGTCCCAAAAGGTCTTAAATATTTTAATTTGTCAGTGTTTGTAGAACTTTTGACATCAACTGTTTGAGCTGGTAGAGTGCGGTTGTTACAAACAGGGCTAAGGATAGTGAAGGTAACTTTAGATTGCATTAACCTAAGATCAAACCAATACTCACCAAATAAAAGAGTCATTTTACATCTTTTCTGGAGGAAGACCTCACAATCACAGTCGATTAGATGATAGTCGTGGCATCGGAAATGTCTCTAGCTACTTTTGGAGAGGTTAGGAAGCTGGAATATGGTGTCGGTAACTAATAGTCCATAATCAAAGAGATAGTAGCAGAGAGCCGTTTCAGTTGATTATATCAATACTGCGGTTACCAATTGCATTCTTCCATACTGAGTTATCGCAACCTACCCGTAACACCAGATTGTATTATTAATCTATGGCATTAAAACTTTCCTTCTCTAATTTTTTGTTCCAGTGGTTTTCCTTACAGTATTATTAACGAAAACTACGATAGATAGATAGATAGATAGATAGATAGATAGATAGATAGATATGAACAGACGGAGATAGATAGATAGATAGATAGATAGATAGATAGATAGATAGATAGATAGATAGATATTAACAGTGGAAATGAAAGAGAGAGAGGGAGCAAAAGCAATGAACAACTTGCGATAGAGTGACAGTAAGAGTTACAATTGATATGTGAAACTAACAAAGAAAGAAAGATTATGATGGAGTAATAGAATCACAAAGTTTGAGTCCGACTGACAAGAGAAAGATAAAATTCGACACCACAATTGATTATACATCACCACGTTCCTTCGAGAATTCAAGTCGACACCAGAAATGATTGCTCGTAGAAAATTGGCTGATCACAGCAAAATAAATATCTATGTGCAGCTTTAACCTCACGCACATACACACACAAATACACTAATGCTTGTATATATACGTATATGTGTCTGTTTATATATGTATATATATATATATATAGAGAGAGAGAGACGGAGAAAAATAAATTTATATTTCTGTCGCGGTTGTGTATGATATTTTCCTTCGTGCATTTTCTGGCGATGGTGGGTACCAAATCGGCTTTCTTTTCAAATATCGCGTCTTCATGTGTCTGCAGTATCGTGTCAAATACGTCTCCAAGGCACACATGATTATCTATATAGGTAAATGTATGAAAAATCAAAAATATTATAAAAATAAAATAGGGCACTTTGAGGAAGGTTTGTGAAAATCTATGTATCTAAATTTATATCTATCTATCTATCTATCTATCTATCTATCTATCTATCTCGATTTGTTCATATCTGTCTATCTTTCTTTTCTCTTTCTATCTATTTCAGTTTGTTCAACTACCTTATATATGGTCTCTCAAAAAATCACAATGGCAGTATTTCGTTCAGGCCAACTGTTAGCTTCCAACGCTCAACGTGCCACCTTCTGAGTTACTTCCTAGTGGATATAATTGACCCATTAATAAGAAAGTCACCATCATATATCCAAAACTTCGATCACTTCGTGGAAATAATAAAAAGTGCTCTCATCCAATCCATGAAGATGGTGAGTTTTGAAGTCCACCTGCTACTTGACCATGTAAACTCAATAAGATCATCGATATAGTCCACAATAGAGAAAGAAAAGAACAAGCCAACATTTTTAGATGTACTAATGTCACGAGCAGAGCATAAATTCAAGACATCAATATACCACAAGCCTACAATATTGTCACCGGACAATACCTCATCTTCAACTCCCATCACCTATGTAACACTGTAAGTGTTCACTTTTCTTGCTGTAACTTTTTCTCCAGATGTCAAAAGCCGTGTCACAGTGCTCTTCATTCTCCTTTCAGTCCTCTTGCCAATTGACCTTTTCCGCTCGGAGTTTGTCTTCAGCATGTATTCGACCGTTGATTTCGACAGCTTCAAATCCATGGCGATCCTTCTGATGCTGAGGCCACCATCCCGCTTCTTCTGTGCCAAACAAGCGACTTCTTTTGAATGCATTTTACCTCATTAAACTTAATTGTTTTGCTAGTAAAATAGAACAGATAATTGATTCTAATGATGACAGCTAAGTGTACAAGCAGAAAATTTGCATATAGTAACATATACATGAACTTAGCACTTAATAAAATAGGATTTTTTGTCATGTCCGAAAAATAGTGTCGCGCAAGTTTTCGCAAAAATCACAAAAAACTAAAATTATCAAAGCCAAACTAAAAAAAATGATTACACTAGTAGTGGATTTTCACTCCTCAACTACGTACTTACAATCTCAAAAGTTTTTGGCACCAGTAACCACCTTGAAGTACTTTTTTCAAAGTGTCCGAAAAATATTGTCGGGTCCCTGTAGAACATCACTGGAAAATTTGAATTCTTAACTAATCAGCTCATGTGCAAGGCCAAAAAAGCTCCTAAGTCTGCCAATCATAGAAATGAATACAATATGGGAATCATTAATACGGAGTGCTAGACTGATGTCTTCAAGGACACATGGCTCAGAGGATATAAAATTTGGTTGGATCCAAATAGTTTTGTGTTCAATACCTGGCTATAGCAGAAGTAAACAAAACCTTAGACCGTGGAGTTAAAGGGAGATAACTGATATCTTGTCATCTAGAAAAATTCGTGGAATGAGAACAATCTACCATTGTAAACGAAATAAAGGGTTCCGTTCAAAATTTATATCGTGAATATAACAAGAAAAATGATGACAATGGGCCTAAGTTTATTCATATCTAGCATTCTTTCATTTCTTACTATTGCAATTTCTTTTAATCCATATATCGATTTCAGTTTCTATCTATCTATCTATCTATCTCAGTTTATTCATTTGTAGTATACTTTCATTTATACTATCTACCTCATTTTCTTTTTATCTATGTATCAATTTCATTTTCTATCTATCTATCTATCTATCTCGTTTTGTTTATATCAATCTATTTAACTATATTTGTTTGTTTATATCTATCTATATGATGTGTGTTGAGTAATGGCAACCTACTGTGGGATAATCTTCTGCCCAGTCGAGACATGATTGACAAGAGTGTATCACGTATGTCACTTAACTGACTGACCCTTGGGAAAGGTATTAATCCGTCTCTTCCCTCAAGTTATTGGTTATATAACAGGACAGATTAGGTTCTATAGCTTTAACTGGCCACAAGTCTACCGCAGAAAGTAATGGCAATCAACTGCGGGATAATCTTTAACCCAGTCACTCATGTCTCTTTTGAGATACGATCACCCAAACGTGTTTCACGTATGACATTTAACTGACTGATATGTATATATCGCAGTCCTTTCATATATATCTTTCTCAGTTTGTTTATATGTGTCTATCCCAATCTGTTCCTATCTATCTATCTAGCTAGCTAGCTATCTAACTCAGCTTGTTCATTATGTATATTGTTATTGACTCTTGCTGACAGATTAAAAAAACAATTCGTCTTATTTGTTGATTGACCTTGGAAAATATACGGATAGATACGACGATGTAGGGTGAGGTGCTGAAAGGTTCTTAGTTTGACCAAAATAAGTATTTTATAACCAAACACAACAAAACCGTTTTCGGAAAGTTGTTTTGGTTGAGCACTTTTCCGCACTTCTTCGATAAATATATATAAAGCGACAATGATAGATATCGACATAAATAAATATACATTTATTTGTGTGTAACAACCTCCTCACAATTACCACTGCGTCATTGGTGTACACACGCTTGTGCGCGCGTGTGTGAGAGTGACGATTGCTTTTAACATGAAACAGACTATCGTCTCTTGGTGTTTAGTCCAGTGTCCACTTTTATATTTACATACGCTCAGTCCCTGATATTAACTCATAGATATCACTCAGTTAAGTGTCATACGTGATACACGCTTTAGGAGATCATGTCTCCAAAGAAACACGACTGACTGAGTAGAAGATTATCCCGCAGTAGGTTGCCATTGCATTCTGCGGTAGACTGGTTGCCAGCCAAGAATCTAATTTGTCCTATTATTTGACTCATAGCTAGAGGGGGAATAGCTGTTTTATATTATTAAGTATTAATTAGTAAGGCATCAGTTTCTTACTTCATAACAATATAAAACTGACCTCCCGCTTTATGCCTAGTAGGAGCCTTAATCATGTTTTCAACTATTATATTCAGTCAGGCAGTTAAGTGCCATACGTGATACACGCTTAGGTGATCATGTCTCGAAAGAGACATGACTGACTGGGGAGATGAGTTTCCCGTATTAGGTTGCCATTACTTTCTGCAGTAGAATGGTTGCCGATCAAGGCTATAGAACCCAATCTGTCCCATAACTGGAGAGAAGAGGCGGATTAATACCTTTCTCAAGGGCATTTGTGGGTAAATGAGTGCAAGGAGTTCAACTGGAATTCGAACTCGGTTCCCTGATTTGTCGTTCCGAGTCGATATCCACTGCACCACAGCGTACACCAGCAATACAACGCACACTCATAGATATAACATACCTTAAAACTATACTTTATCATATTATGTATTTGGGTAACAATCTCTCTCTTGAATTATCATTCACTTTTTATATAATTTGTTATGTGTTCTTATGATCTTTTTTTTTCAAATCACAAATTGTATAAAAATTGTCTAAAAGTTTTGTTTTTCGAGCGTTTTTGGCAGTACTTTTAGCCATTATTAAAAATGAATTTTGTTTTATTTGTAAATAAATATGTGTAAAGTTTGTGTATATAGAGTTATGTGTATGTTAAGTTCCAAACACGGTAAGCACATTGTTGCATAACTGATATTACTAGTGTAGGACGCCTCTTTTTTTTAGTAAGGTCTGATTTACTTTTAATTTTCTTTTGCATGTGGATGATGCTATTATGTATGTATTGTCAACAAGGATGTCATAGATAGGTGCTGGTAGTTCACCGCGTGTGTTTAAATGAGATCGGATGGAACTGTTGTAGGAAAGGGGGAATGTCAATCTTCTCGTTAATTTTGTGGTGTAATTTTGTAATTCACCTGAAAAATCTAACATGCAGAAAACAAGTGTCGTTTACGAATTTATATGTCCTTTGAAGAACTGTGTTCATCAATAATCTAAATTTGTAAACAAATACATCGACGAAACCATCACGATCGGAACATTCTACCTTCCGGCTGAGTGGCA
This sequence comes from Ascarosepion bandense, assembly GCA_037127315.1. Classification (NCBI taxonomy): domain Eukaryota; kingdom Metazoa; phylum Mollusca; class Cephalopoda; order Sepiida; family Sepiidae; genus Ascarosepion; species Ascarosepion bandense. Next base: position 171,745 of record JBBBDQ010029176.1, on the reverse strand, counting down.
CTTCATTTCGAATTATTTATTTTTACTACTTCTGGACAGCAAATGATTGCTCCGAAAATCATATTTTCAAGCTTTACTGCCTGTCACAAAACACATCGGACCCATATAAAATCATTTGTTGTTCATTTGACTTGACGTGGGTGTTCTAATCACAGATGGGTCACTCGAGTGATATCGATGAGGGAAATATCGATTTAAAAATGTTAAACGATTGAAATCTCTGTTGAATTTGTAATTCTCAGAAAATATTGATATTAATCAAATGTTTATTATTCATTTTTTCTGTGCATAACTTTCACTGTTTTTAATCTTAAACAACAAGGAACGTTTTCATATCAAATAGTTGTCTTATTTTACTCCAGACATTTTTTATCTTCCTCGAGGCGTAAGCGATTATGACTCTCTAGAGAATACAATGGGCGGAGCATGTAAACAATTGAGAAGCAAAAGAATATTTACACTTAAATTCTGAAAGAGATACTTGAAATTTCTAGAAAACATAATCAGGAAAGCGATTTTGGAGATTTTAACAGCCAAAGGATAGCATGAAGATTAGAGGGGCAGAAGGAATATGCATGCAACCTACTCAAATAGATTCTGCAGATAGATGACATAACAAAGATTGATAGATAAATGGTTGTAGTGGGCCATTATCGTCCATGCATTTAAGGGACATGATTCATTAAAGAAAAGAAAAAAAGAACATGAATTGTACTGTCTGCTTTGTGTATTAATAGACGACGAGAATATGTGAAAGAGAATTCTAAATACGTATTGGAATAGTGAAATATACCTTCCAGAATTCTGCAATTTACACCGGTCTATAATTTTCTACAAATGTACAAGCGCAGAAATAAAATGTTTCCATTACTATGTATTTTGGCATGCTGAATATCAAAAAAATTCAAATTAGATGATTAGCTCTGGATTTAGAGATAGTTAATTAGTTACGTCAAACACATGTACAGTGAATGTATTGAAGAATACGTGTTGCTTTGCAAATACTGTTTGATGTTCTGCTCTGTTTTCTCTATGCTATTAGAGAAATACGTAAACACATCAAGTGGACAACATACGTGCTTATTGAATAAAATAAACCAAAAAACTCTCTTAAGAATTATAGACAGGCGTAGTTATTCAGTAACGATACGTCGTATCTGCAAATGGATCATCACTGTCTAATGATAATCAGTCAGCAATGATGAACTACTCACGCACTGATGTTTTGTTTCTATTGCTGTCTTGCTCGTCACTCTCAACACAACAGTTTTGGGGTGGGGAAATCAAGATGCTAGTCTAAAATGTGGATCTTCAACAACATGTTACAGCCAATACTTTTTTATGTCTTCAAGGGGTCTTCCAACAGTTTTCTTTAATTTTCTGTACTTTCATTACCTACAGAGCTGTTTGCCACTGACTTGAAAACTTTCCCTGCAGTTATTTCCTTTCCCAATTTACGAGCATGGGGACCAACAAAGGTGCCTTTTGCTACCTTTGCTTCATTTATCCTGCGAAATTTATTTGGCACATAATTGAATGCTGCCTTTGTTTTGTTAATATCCTTCACGAAGTATTTCATTTGACCAAAACCTGATGTGAAGAGGTGGCAACAAATTTTTCTTTGGTTCAATTGATGGTAGAAGCAGGACATTTTCCCGCCAAGTACCAATGGATGTCAAAGGGGCCAATTTCTCGTGATGCAATGAGAATTTCTGTTTCAACGCCCCATTCACAAAGAAAACAACAGTATTTGGTATATCAAAATTGCAATCCTAGAAAGAGTGCAACAGCCTTCAAATTCCCTCAAAATTGCCACTTATGTTGATCATAACTGATACATCTCTGTACTTGATTCATATTGTCGTATGTTTCTTTCATGTGGACTGTACGACCAACTGGCATTGAAGGTAAAATTTTACCATCGTGTAACAAGACTGTTTGGAGGAATCTAAGAACAACCTTCAGTCTTCTGGATTGTAATTGATGGTAAGTGATTGCATACGACCACCGATATCGTTGTAGTACTCTGAGTCACTTTCCATAAGAACGGGACAGGATCCAAGTGAAGATCGCAGGAATGGGAAATCTGTACATCACTAGATAATAGATTCTTCTACTTCTGTAACCTGGAACCCAACAGTTTTGATTTACTCTGAGGAATTTCCAAGTATCTGACTAAGTACTTAGGTTACTTTGAGCTATAAGGTGATTTTCAGAGATGGGTGTTGGACAGCTATCTTGGTCATATGAAGTTCAAAATTCAAAACCTGAGGTTTCGTTTTCCCTGTCATCTGATTCCATACGATTCCGGTGCTTCTGGGAGTGGTAAGTTTTCATTAAGGGGGACAAGACGCAAAACCAATGTGTTGTTTAAATATTTTATTGTTCATTTCTTTTTCTTTGACTGTCCCTGACCATTTGAAGGCAGCATGAAAAATTAACAGTCAGTAGTATAATCAGTTGGCTCTTAATCATGGACACTGCAAAAGTTATAGGTGTTTTTTCTTCCTGGTTAGCCGTTAAATGATATTTGTGGCATCAGTATTACTATTATTATTATTATATGTGTGGTGCCTACTTCTTGGCTTTGTTTTCAGTTTTGCATCCAAAATATAGTTGGGAATCATTTCCCACAACAGGTCTTATATTTCGCTTTTCAGATGCAAAAGTCACTTTGCCACACTCATAGCAGAAGTTATTTGTTTGTTAAAACATTCACGAAGTATTTTTCGCTGGTCAGTTAAATGTGTGAAAACCTGAGTGGAAAAAAATTATTAGGAAGATAATAATTAATCTGGCAAGGACAAAAATCTGACGAAATATTCACATAACACACGTACCGTATGTTGAAATCTAGAGCCAACAATTTTAGGTATCATTTATTTCCAGTTCCCCAACAGTTACTAACATTAGCTATTTTTATTTTGAGGCTTTCGTGTTATATACCAATATTATTAAGATATAAAATACAGTTTAAAATGTTTCTTTGGTCCCAAGAAAGATATTCATTAGAAAAAATAATGATTTTAATGACGGAATTAGCCGTATATATAAAAAGAAGGAAAAATGGCAGGAAATACAGTCAAGACTGGTTAGTTTTTACAATGAAAATAAAGAAAAATCCAAACTTTATCTCCGATATAATCTGAAAAAGGTGTGGTCAGGTTACAGTTGTCTTCCGGTATAGTCTGAAAAAGGTGGGTTAGGGCTAGGATTGTATTTTGGTATAATCTGAAAAAGGTACGGTAAGGTTACAGCTGTCTTCTGTCATAGTCTGAAAAAGGTGGGGTAGTGCTAGGGTTGTCTTCAGGTATAGACTGAAAAAGGTCGGGTAGGGCTAGGGTTGTTTTCCGGTATAGTCTGATAAAGATAGTTCAGGGCTAGGGTTGTATTCTGGTATAATCTGAAAAAGGTGGGTAAGGTTACAGTTATCTTCATTATAGTCTGAAAAAGGTGAGTTAAGATTAGAGATGTCTTCCAATATAGTCTGAAAAGTGGGGTATGGTTAGGGTTGTCTTTCGGCATAATCTGAAAAAGAGAGTGTAGGGTTAGGAATGTTTTCCGGTATCGTCTGAAAAAGGTGGAGTAGTGTTAGGGTTATTTTCCGGTATAGTCTGCGAAAGGTAGGCTATGTTTAGGGTTGTCTTCTGGTAATGTCTGAAAGAGGTGGGGTAGATAACAAGAATGATTTTATGCGATGTCTCTTAGTGGCGTTGCATCTCCGACTAAAAAACTCAACTGGGTAGTACGTGTTTATGCGAATTCCCAAACAAGATTTGTTTAATAAGTTATATCAAAACCGCCCAAATGGATCTTGAGATTTAAAAAAAAATAGATCTCGTATTCAAGCGTAGGTAGAAATAAACATAATGATTTTCATGGCTTTTAGATCCTAACCTCTCAGAAACACAATCTTCCTTGATTATTTCTTATTTAACTTTTTGTCAAAATAAGCGTAATAAATATCCATCAATCTCAAATTTCTCACTTGGACCAAAGGTTAATATTTGCACTCAATTAAAAGCTAATATTTCGAATTCCAATATTCAAAGCAGCTATATCTTACATTACAGCACTATCTTACCTCAGTTTTGACGAGGTAGTCCTTGTGTCAGTTTATGCCAAACTGTGTATTCTATTATAAACATCTTTCCATCGTGCCATATATTAATGCGAATAAAACATGAATTTTCATTCATTCCCCAGTTGGTCGGAGAAGTAAGTGCGAGAGTGAACGGGAAATTCTACTTGCAGACTTTTGTCGCCATTTTGTTCTTAATCAATAGTCAGTGGGAAATCGATACTAGGCAGCTGTCTTGAATTATCTTGTGGTATCGATTGGCTAAAATCCAACATGCTGCACGCCTGCATAAATACATATAAATATTTACGCGCGTGGCCATTTACACACACACACACACACACACACACACACACAGATATATATATATATATATATATATATATATATATATATATATATAAAAGCTATTTTCGTTAAAAAGGACAGACAATGTGTTGCGGTTAGCTTTTTTTAATAATTTTTCATGAGATTTTTTTTCAGTACATATATTATATAAAACTTGTCTGAATGTTTTTATTTATCCAAGCGCTTTCGGCTATACTTTTAGCCATTATCGATGATGAATTCACTTTTAACTGAATATATTTATTTTTTATATATATCTAGAGTTATAAAATGTTTTATTTTCCAAAGACGGTCAGCACACTGTAGCCACGTTCATAGTTGATATAAGTGAATATTGTTATTTTTTTTAATTAGTTATGCTTCCAGATACACACATAAAACAATTGTTTCCTCTTTCCTTTTTATTCATATACACGCACACATATATATATATGTATGTGTGTATGCGTGCATATATATATAGATATATATATATATAGAGAGAGAGAGAGATGTACACACATATATATATACATAAATATGTCTGCGTGTGAGTGTTTCAATGACCCAAATACATAAACCGCAATGTAATATTTTTTACAGGGAGAACTTGTCCTACACTGATCCTATTGAAAAGACCCAATTTATATGCAAGTAAAAATATCGGAGGGTGGAGATACTGTACTAGTTCATAAAATCATACCTGTACTTCATCAACCACAAGGTCCATTGTCTTTAGCAATGATCAAAGAACAATGGGGATACTAATCCAAGTTATTCACAGGATAACAACATTTAATTTCATATATTCAGGTTTTTATTAAACAAAAACAATTTTTAATGTCCCTTGTCTCTAGGGTGTACGCGATCATGACTTTTCACTGTTTATTTATTTATTTATTATATGGGATTTGCTCTGCATTCACGGGGAAAACAGTGGATTGGTTTCCTGATTGTGCCATCCGCACCGTTTGGAATTCAGAGTTTTCTTTCTGTTAGACTAGTTGCTCTCTAAGGCGTTCTTATTAACAATGAGGAAAGAAGAGACAGATTCATGCCTTTTTTTTCCAAGGGTAGTTGTGCAAAAATGAATGCAAGAGACTAGCCCAGAATTTCATTTCCCATAATACCCTTTTAATAAATTTTCGAGTAGTCTTGTACAACAGAGAACTGTCTCATCTATTGCCAGTTATGAGAAACTGGTTTCTATATGGCTTTCGACATGACGATCGTATATGCGAGAATTAATTTCGTTCTTTTCTTTAAGGCATTTATATGAAACTTTTGTCAGCGACTGCTGAAACGAAGATTTGAAATCGTGTCGCCGATTGGATTATCAAGATCCTTTCCATTTGCTCAGATTCCTGCTTTCAGTCGAGACCAAAAATAAGATAAACAGACGACAGATACAAACAAAAATACAGAGTTACTTCCCTTCATTCCATTCTGGTTGCTAACTGGAATGATAATTTGTGAGCAATTATTTTCGTCATCAATATATAAGTGTATCGAGGTAGCAGATAATTTTCTAAACATATACTGTTAAATATAAGAGACAATTAATGTCTATTGTGTTTAATCATGAGACGTTCTAAACATCATATTTTGGCTTTAATTTCTGGTGAAAATAAAGACAAAAATTTTCCAACATTTGGATAATTTTTTATTAAGTTGGTTCTAAGCTTTCGGCTCACATGAGCCATCTTCAGAGAAGATACAAGGACGGTAACATAAAAGCATCCACTATCAAAGACGATTTTATCTTGTGTTGACATAAAACTTTGGTAAGCAACGATAACAGTTACCAAATAGCAAACGCAATTCGTAAATTTGTAATGCAGTTCTATGACGTCACACCTCGTGAGAGCTCGAAATGTTAACAGAACCATATATTTAAATGCAATGTAATATGTTATGACCAGATTTAAACGTGATTTTAGTAAGTTTGGGTTGTTTGGATTTAATGTAGATGGCCTTCAATATCTTAGATGTTTAGAACGGCTCATGATTGAATATAATAGACATTCATTTTCTCTTATATTTAACAATATATGTTTTGAAAAAGAAATTTATTTTACAATCATTTCTTCTCAAAAGAGGCAGGACTGCCACTGGTACGCAGAGTTACAGAGAGAAAAAAAGCAGAGTGCAAGGGATGTCGAAGGAAGGATGAGAGGTTGATGGGATTTCGGGGACCGATGGGACTTGTGGAGATAGGATTTAGAAAGAAAGAATATGGCAATTTGTTTTGATGTTTAACACATAGCTGGAGGAAGAAGAGATTAATACTTTTTCTAAAGAAAGTCATCGTGACTGTGCTGGCCTTGTTAAGTTTGTTTCTCTCACTAAATAATTTGTTGTTTCCCAGAAACTGTAACTAAGGTCTACTCAGCATAGTAGCAGTATTAGCCACAAGTAAACTCTGTAGGTGTCGAGCACATGAACAAACACAAATGTTTCTGAACAGGCGTCTTCAACAGGGCTTAGCTAGTTGGCCTATGAATGCAACGAATTCAACTTAAATTCGAACTCGGCACTCCGATTTCTAATTCCGAAACCATATCACAGCACCACAACCAAAGTTCAGTCAGTTAAGTGCCATAAGTGAGACACACTTTAGGTGATCATGTCTCGAAAGTGACTTGACTGACTGGGCAGAAGATTATCCCGCAGTAGGTTGACATTGCTATCTGCAGTTGACTGGTTGACAGCCAAGGCTATAGAATGTATTTAACCCATAACTGGAGGGAAGAGACGGCTTAATACTTTTCCCAAGGGTATTTTTGCGTAAGTGAATGCGAGGAATTCAACTGGAATTCAAATTACCATATTTAAGAAATTTTTAATATCCTGTTTAGATTTTTTTACTTTATTTTAGTACACAAAACAAAATCACTTAGTAAATAGTTTTAAGCATTTAATATCTTTTTAATACGAAATTATTACTTATTTCTATAAACTTTATATGTGATGGCTTCACGTGTTTATGTAGACACCAGTGTTTATTTTTTAAAACAATGAAATTAATATTTACCCACCTAATTATTGAAAGATTTCTTTGTTTTAAATAAAGTGTGTCACCAGCCATAAACGAATCTGCATAGATCTTTTTTTTTATCTGAGAAACAAATTTTAAGTCAATTGTATTTTACCATTTAGTCATAGTAATCCATAAACGCAAGGCAAAGCTCAATTACCAAATTCAATAAATGCACACCTTTAGCTGGAAACTTTCAGCATCTATATCTGCTCAATTTATTTTCATATTTTAATTTAATAACTTAATAGATTTATTTAATCCGAAATTATATTGTATTACTATAAACTTAATATTTAATGGGGATAAGTCTTTGAGTTTCTGTACTTGATTTTTTATAATTGTGAAATCAATGCCTATCGGCCTAGTGATCTAAAGTCTTATTAACCAAAATGTACCTTCTGTTAGAAAAAAGTGATATCTATATAAATACTGTCCCTCCACAAGTAATAACTAATATGTATATATGTATGTATGTAACAACAAAATAACAGCATCGAAAAATAACATGCTTGAAAATGGCAAGTGAAGTGGCTGAAATCGCTTGAAAGTCGAAATTATGGAAAAATTTTACACTCCTTATCTCCAGCAAAATGGAAACATGTAAGAATAGTGAAAACATTAAATTAAAAATTATGGTTAGGTTTTGAAGGCTGTCACAATGCGTTTAGTAAAATAAAGAAAGGTAAAGAAGTTGTTGGGTATTACCTATTTATTATACATTAATATTTCGAGATTAAAATCTCATCTTCAGAATGGTGGAAGAGCAGCTTGTGTTCGAGTCCGTGCCTTTCAACGAATGGTCATTCTTAGCTGCTGCTGCTGCTGCTGTCGTTAATTGTAGTCAGTGTGTGTCTGTAGTCAGTGTGCTAGAGCATGTATGTATGCGTGTGTTTATGGTATATATGTGTGTGATTGATACGTGGGATCTTAAAGCAGACTGATACCATCAGGCGATAAAAAAGATCCCAAGTATCAATCACACACATACATGTTCTATATTTATTTAATCCGAAATTATATTGTATTGCTATAAACTTAATATTTAGTGGGTATAAGACCAAAGATGCATTAATGTATATATATGTGTGTGTATGTTATAGGTACGAGTTTTTAGTGGCCTTTTTCCTATATTTAAAAGTTCGTAAGCCACGTGGCATATTAAATTCATTAAAGAATCAGTTTGGGGATTCATCACATGATAGTGAAGGTAAGAGGCGTAGCATCACCCTCAAGCTTTTAACTGAATTTAAACACAGCCAAAGAGAAAGCGGATATATTTTAAGATTGGAACGAAGCCATATATTTTCCGAAAGATTGTGTTGCATAATAATATTCGATGGATGAACGAATAGGTGAATAAGGTGAAGGGAGAAAAATGGATATGTTTTTTTTTGTTTGCTTTTTGATAGATAGAGTGAAAAAAATAAAAATGAATATATTGGCCTACGTTTTGTGTTGCAAAAGAACGAATAGCTTCGACTTTTCTCAGTAATTCAAACAGTATTATATCATAAAAATACAAGTATAGCCGTATTTCACTCTTTGCCCACTCTCTCTCGACCACAAAGGAACAGGTCATCCCCACTTGCCCGCTCGCCTCCCTTAATTTCTCTCTATGCCTCTGTCTTTTTGCATTCGCTTTCAATATTACCGCGGTGATCATTATGTGTCTGATGTGGTTGCGTGCCGGGCGCTAACATCGAATCTATTTGCCCGTTGCACTCGGGGAGTGGGGGGTTCACCAGATCCTGCACTACGCGCTTCACCCGCTGTTGTTCAGTACGGAAACCGATATGCACCATCGACTGAAAAGGTGAGAAGCGGAAAACAAAATAAGAAAAAAGAAAAATGGTCAAAAGTAAAAAGGAAAAAATACGAAAAGAAAGAAAGAAGCAAAAAAAACATCATCCAAAGATAAACTCAAAAGAATAAAAAGAAAAACATTAGAACTAAAAATCTTGTGAAAATTAAATATCAAAAGTGAGAAGAAATTAAAAAGAAGATAAGAAAAATTAAGAAAAAGACGAAGAACAAGAAGAAGATTTAGAAAAACAAAGAAAAAGAACAACAACAATGATATGAAGAAGAAGAAGAAGAGCAATAACATCAAGAGTAAGAAGAAAGTAAAAAGAAAAAGAAAAAACGGTCAAAAGTAGAAATGAAACGTACGAAAAGAAAGAAACAAACAAAGAAAACATGAAACTAAAAAGTATGAAAAGAAAAAAAATTAGAACGAAAAATATAGTGAAAATTAAATATCAAAAGTGAGAAGAAATTAAAAAGAAGATAAGAAAAATTAAGGAAAAGACTAAGAACAACAACATGAAGCGGAAGAATAAGAAGAAAAAGAACAACAATGATAGGAAGAAGAAGAAAAAGAAGAAGACTGAATGAGGACATTGACTGATTCGATCACCTCAGGAAACCTCAATTCTGTAGGTCACCCAGGCCTGTTTCATCCTTAACGCTTCTCTGTCTTTCTTTAAACAATTTAACCCACTTGTAGATATTTGTATAGCTGAAACATGTGGCACCAAACACAGTTGACATTCTCCTATGAGTTTAAACTGGTTTGCACCGTTCAGCAACCAAATCCTGATAACTGACCTCTGTTCAATCAAGGAGCATACTTCTTGGTCGGCCATCTTTGTTAATCTCCAAAACTCACACAATTTTTGCAATCTGCAAAAACATTTAAATTTCTTTGAAAAAGAAGTAAAGGAAATTGTTTTTAACAAAGTAAGCTTCTATTTATATTAGAAGTTCTTATACCGAAAAATTCACGTTATTTATTGAATGACCCTTGTAATAAAACTCTTAAGAAATATGTGTGAAAAAAATATAAAAAAGGAAGAAAGATATTTGAAAGAAAATATGAAAACAAAGGAGAAAAACATGAAAAGGAAGTAAGATCTTTGAAAGAAAATATAAAAACAATGAAGAAAGATGTTTGAAAGAAAAAATGAAAACAAAAGAGAAAAAAATGAAAAGGAAGAAAAATTTTGAGAAAAAAATATGAAAACATAGGAGAAAAAATATGAAAAGAAAGAAAAATCTTTGAAAGAAAAAATGAAAACAAAGAAGAACAAATATGAAAAAAAAGAAAGATCTTTGAAAAAATATATTAAATAAAGAAGAAAAAAATATGAAAAAGAAGAAAGATCATTAAAAGAAAATATGAAAACAAGGAGTAAAAATATAAAAAAGGAAGAAAGATCATTGAAAGAAAATATGAAACCAAAAAAATATAAAAAGGAAGAAAGATATTTGAAAGAAAATTTGAAAACAAAGAAGAAACATTGTGAAAGAAAAAATAAAAACAAAGGAGAAAGAATATGAAAACGAATAAAGATATTTGAAAGAAAATATGAAACTAAAGAAAAAGAAAACAAAAGAGAAAAATATATGAAAGACAGAAAGATCTTTGAAAGAAAATATGAAAACAAAGGAGAAAAAATATGAAAACTAAGAATTATATTTGAAAGAAAAAATATGAAAAGCAAGAAAGATAGTTAAACGAAAATATGAAAAGAAGAAAGATCTTTGGAAGAAAATATGAAAAAAGGAGAAAAATATGAATAGAAAGAAAGATAGTTTTAAAAAATATGAAAACAAAAAAATATTAAATAAATAAAGATCTTTGAAAACTATGAAAACAAAGAGAAAAATATAAAAAAGGAAGAAAGATATTTGAAAGAAAATGTGAAAACAAAGGAGAAAAAATATGAAACGAAAACAAAATCTTTGAAAGAAAACAAAGAAGCAAACATATGAATGACAGAAAGAGCTTTGAAAGAAAATATGAAAACAAAGGAGATAAAACATGAAAAGAAAGTAAGATCTTTGAAAGATAATATGAAAAACAAGAAGAAAGATGTTTAGAAGAAAAAATGAAAACAAAAGAGAAAAAAATATGAAAACGAAAAAAAATATTTGAAAAAAAAATTAAAAACAAAGAAGAAAAAAATGAAAAAGAAGAAAAATTTTGAAAGAAAATTTGAAAACATAGGAGAAAAAATATAAGAAAACGAAAGATCTTTTAAAGAAAATATAAGACGAATGAAGAAAAAATATGAAAAGAAAAAAAAATCTTTGAAAGAGAAAACGAAAACAAAGAAGAAAAATATGAAAAGTAAGAAAGATCTTTGAAAAAGTATGAAAACAAGAGAAAAAATATGAAAAGAAAGAAACATCTTTGAAAGAAAATATAAAAAACAAACGAACAAAAATATAAAAAGGAACAAAAATCTTTGAAGGAAAATATGAAAACAAAATGAAAAAATATGAAAGAAAAATGTTTGAAAGAAAATATGAAAACACACGAAAAGATATGAAAAGAAAGAAAGATCTTTTTAAAAAATATGAAAATTAAGGAGAAAAATATGAAAAAGAAGAAATATCTTTGAAAGAAAATATGAAAACAAGGAAGTAATTGTTATAGTTCCACAAGTCACGCCTTTTCCAGATGTCTCAGAATCAGTTATCTCTCTCAATCAACACTCATCTTTCTATTTACCTCTGCTGCAGCCACATTTTGAACTCGGAGACCTTTATATCACTTCACTGGATCCAACCAACATTTTTATTTACTGTGCCATGTGTCGCATTGCTTATATTTAGGAGTTATAAACGTTATATTTCAGGTACCGTTTTTAACAGGACTCGTATTACAATTGTGTTGCAATATTTTTCTCTAGCACTTCGTATTACTGGTTCCAATATTGTGTTCATTTCTAAGTTTGGTCGATTTAAGAGATTTTTGTAGCACAGCATATGCGCTGATTCTTTAATTTTTTTTAATTTTCCAATGTTCTCTGTCTGTTATCTCACCCGGGGCTGATTTAGTGATCAGCTACATCTAAGTTTTTTAATTTCCCCTCGTTTTACGGCCTTTAGCTTTTCTTGCAACCTTATCCTAAGGCAACAGCCCGTTTCTCCTTTATATTTCTTACCTCAGCTGTATGCAGTGGCGTACATACAGTTCTTAGTCATGTTCTCTTATCTGTAGTGACGAAAGAGTTTTCTTAGAAGTGCCGGATCACTTTTGAAGGTGGACCAAATCTTTAGTATTTTTCCGATGATCCCTTGCTCAAAAGAAAACTGAAAACAAAGAAGGAAAATATAAATTTAAGCCAGATGTTTGAAAGAAAATATGCTTAAAAAATGAAATCTAAGAAGAAATTGTCTATAAAAAGAAACGCATTTTAAAAAATATAAAATTCTTAAAAAATGAAACTTGAGATATGTTTTATATGAAGAAACGCGTTTGAAAGAAAATATAAAATCTAAGAAGAAATTGTCTATAAAAAGAAACACATTTTAAAGAAAATATAAAATTCTTAAAAAAATGAAAACTAAAAAGAAAATTTATTTAAATGAAAATAAAAACGGATATATGGAATCTAGTATTTGTAAAAAGAATTTAAAAAAAGAAAAAAGTGAATACAAAATGCATGTAGGAGAATTGAGAATTAAAACAAAACCGTGTTCAAAAGAAAATTGGAGAAAAAAGAAAAATATAAAGAATTCAGGCAACGTAGTTTAAAAACTAAGAATCAAATGCAACCGACAAACTTAATAGCCAGTATAAATCTCTTATAAAATCTCTTTACACCAACGTCACGTTTCGAAAAGTGCTTCTTCTTCTTCTTGTACTGTGTCTTTTCAGGACGTAGGGGATCATGGACTTTCACTTGGCCCTGTCTTTTGTCGCTCTCAATATTTTTCTTCTTGGTATCTCTCCCAAGTCCCGTTCTGCCATCTATTTGCTCAGGCCTATCAAATAAATCTCGCGTTGCTTTTAATATATTCCCTTGAAATATTAACCTGATCTTCTAGATAAACTGTACAAAGTCGAATACACAATAGAATTTACATAATAAACCATATGAACATCTGAACAGTAGTTTACCTTTCGTAGGTATCATGCTAACAGCGCGTTAACAGTTACTCAAAACTTAGTCTCCACCTAAAATGAACTAATAAAGTGATTCCATACATTTGTATTTCCATTGAAACAACCAAATAAAATCTGGCATAATCATCGGATTCTACTTAAGAGCTCACAGAATTTGCAGCCCTCAGTATTTACATGAAGAGAAGAAATATATTGGAAACAATTTCAAAAACCCTGAAAAAGCTCATAAAATATTCCAAAATAGAAAAATATCGTTTCTTAGCTAACACAACTAATGGAAAAAAATATCGTTTTCTACCCACTAACTTTATCACAACTACATTTAAAAATACGAATTTATCTAAACTCAACATAAAGTTTGACACAACTACGCCTAAATCAATATGAGATTTAATTAATACAAAACAAAATCTAAGATATAACATGAAAAATGAATTTACTCTAATAACTGTAATAATTGTCACAAGGAATACATACGAGAAACCTCAAGGAATTTAACTAAAAGATTATATGAACACGAAAGAGATCTTTTACGAAACAACACATTAAATGCGTTAGTTGCTCACCGTAACGAAACTGACCACAATTTTGATAAATAAAAATTGTAACTAATTAAAAGAGAAAACAATTCATTAAGATGAAAATGTTTTTAAAAAAATTCTTGAATCGCTATGTCATCCACAGTAAACTTTCTTTCAGGTTCTTAGAAATTTTCACCAGGCTTGGCAAATCGTATGTTACCACAATGTGGAATATTTAATAATAAAAGTCATGGAAACAAAAACAAAAAGAATCTTAATATAATTGTTTATAATTGATTATATGCCCAAGTTAGGTGGCCAGATGGAAGGGGGCGCAAAAATTGTGACAGCCATGACTGGGTTCTCCTGCTTGTGTCGCGTGGTACAGAGTCATGTTGCGAGACATAGTGTATATTCAGAAGCCACATCATGACCGAGGGCAGCCCTAACTTCTCAAGGCACTTGAGGAAGTAGTGCTCAAGGCCTTCGTAGTGAGTCTGTGGCCCTATGGGGAGATGAATGGAGGCATAACATCACCATCACTAGTGATCACTCCAAATTCCTTCGTAATTACCATTAAACTCATCCAACTCTTTCCGAATCCTCTGCACGGTCCTCAGAATGACACCTAACCACTGAAATGTACGTATTGTAGCTTCCAGCATGAATTCCAAGCAATACAGCATGCCATTTCCAAATTTCTGGCAGAGGGAATTGTATCAATGTACTCGTTTTTCATAGACGGTGCCCAACTGACCTTACTATACTGAGCAGTCGTCAATATCAAAAATAAAGTATGCGCATTCACAAAATTAAAAATATTTGATGGCGACAATTCATCAATCGCGCACTGTATTGATATCAGGAGACTAATTTTCACCGAAGAACAACTTTAATGAGAGCAGCCCCTATATGTGTCTTTGTGCTAATCTAGAGTCAACTTAATCGATATCACAGTGTCATACTTTGTAGCACTGATCATCAAACTGCTATGCAGTGTTTAATTGACGCTACATTTTTAATGGTCGGTGAATTTGCATAATAATCATTGCCCTCCAATTTGATGTAAAATTATGAGTTTAGTTTCTGACACAGCGAAACATCACCAATACAAATGAAAAATAATTTGATATGAAATCTCATAAAAGAATTAACATTATTCCGACAAATGTATATATGAACAGCACTTCATAGATAGATAGAAAGATAGACCACCGATTGGATTCATATCTAGAAAGCCATATTATAGTGTTTGTGCACTTAAGACAATTTTTATTTTTTCTTATTATTTCTTTAATTATTTTATATTTTTGCAACAACCATCTTTTCAAAATATGATGCGTAATTAACTTGGATATTCACTTACGCGCAAATACCATTGGGAAAGGTATTAATCCGTCTCTTCCTTCCAGTTATGGGTTAAATAATAAGACAGATTGGGTTCTATAGCCTTGATCGGCAACCAGTCTACCGCAGAAAGTAATGATAACCTTACTGCGGAATAATCTTCTTCCTAGTCGGTTATGTCTCTTTCGAGACATGATCGCCCAAAGCGTATATCACGTATGTCACTTAACTGACTGACAATATAATAGTTGAAAATATGCTCAAGGCTTCTACTGGGCATAATGTGGGGATCAGTTTTATATTGTTTTGAAGCAATAAACTGATCCCCCCACTAATTACTACTTAATAATATAATACATCTCTTCCTCCTCTAGCTATGAGTCAAATAATAGGAGAGATTGTGTTCTATAGCCTTGGTTGGCAGCCAGTCTACCACAGAAAGCAATGGCAACCTACTGCGGGATAATCTTCTGTCCAGTCAGTCATGTCTCTTTTGAGACATGATCGCCCAAGCATGTATCACGTATGGCATTTAACTGACTGAATCTTCAGCTGAAAGCTTTTTAGTTTAAAATCATTTTTTGGCAGGATCTTATCTTGATACTGTCATCAGCTATCAAGGGAGCAATATTTTTTACTGACTATAATGCTCTGACCTCTAGTTATCTTTTAATCAGCTCACTGTAAAGACTGAATAAGTCCCTTCCTCAAGTATTTTCCTTCTGATCAATCCGCAATTTTCACTCCCTTTGCAATGTCTATTGCTAAGATTATAACAAATAGGTGAATAATGCAAAATAAATACAATGCGATAGTTATTATTTACCATTTCCAAAAGAAGTGAATAATCTTGTATTTTAAATTCATTCTTGTAAATAAGCAATTTAATAAATGAATAGGCTTTCATGTCTTCGTTGTTAATTCTTAAGAAGAAGGAAAATATAAATCCACTTCCATATGTTTGGGTTTTATTAAAATTGGAATAATTCCTTTTTGAAACAATAAACATTTCCGAGGGTGTCAAAAGTGTATACAGTAATTGCGGTGTCAATGGGATAACTATCCTTTTGACACACTGTTGACTTTCGGTCCTGAAGCTAAAACATTGCCAAAAACCGACAATGTGGTTATGTATGAATAAACTAATGTAAATTCAATGTAAAGTTCTAGTGTCAAAAGATGATAGGTGGAGATGATGGGGGTGTTTAAACTGACCTATATAGATCGAAGTAAATTCTCAATAATAGGCTTCAAAATCGAACAAATGCTATCTTTTTTTGTTGTTATTAGTTTTATGTTTTGCTTTATTTTATTTTTTGTTGTTGTAATGGCTGTTATTGTTGCCGTTGTTAGACGGGAAAAGGTAAAGATGATATTCGTTTCAATGATTTGTTTTTGCAGAAGATGCTGAGTACATTAGCCTGGTACCTCGCCAGAAAGGAATGCGCCCAACACACACATTCACGCACCTGCTGCGTCTATGTACAGATAGAAAAAACTTTCAGACAAGGTTGTTGCAACTGCACATGACCTACACACGTGCACATATATAAACGTGTTATATATGAAGATGGATCAATATGTCTCTAGCCTGATATTTAGTTGACGTCACTGTATGAGTATTCAGTTGTATTACAAACATTTATAACTGAATAAAGTGCATTGTCAAAGATTTATTTGAAAATATATATTTATGTTAAATATAGGCTCATATACAAATATGTGTGCGTGTAAATGTATACGCGTGTGTGCATGTCTGCGTGTCTGCTCGTATGTAAGCATGTATGGCAGTGTGTGCGTGTTCATATAGAGTAGTGGCTATCAGCGCGCAAAATGCGTTTAGGGTACAGAAATCGGTCGCTACACTCACTTTCCCACAAATACACTTGAAGATGTAGGAATTCATCTCTTCCTCACACCAAACAACTCAACGCTATATATATATATATATGTATTACACTGGGAGAATAGCCATTTCAACAGGATTTTACAAACCTGTTTTCTCAGCTCTCAGTAACGGATATTATGAAAAACAATTGTGTGACCAGAAGTAAAAGTTTGTTTATAAAGAAGAGAAGAAACAACAATTAGGGAAGAGGTGGAATGTGTAGATTTAATGTGTAGGTGATAGAAGTTACAAGGAAATCGGTCAGATGACAGATACTAGATTATAATGATAAGAATAGCCTTAAAGGGGTTCTTGCGTATAAACATGAGTTCTAAACAGTATCGAGTAAATTTAAGTTAAAAGATTAATATAGCAATTTAATCGGAAGAGAGGTAAACAGGATGGAAATTATAAACAGGATGGAAATTATAATGTGGAAATTATTTAGATTTAAATTCACGACTTGTAGAAGTAGGGTGGAATAGGGGAAGAAATTAAGAGATATAGTTAATCCCATATTAAGGAAATTTAAAGTTACTGTTATGTTGACACTTGCTAATCAATTATTTTCTCTTATTTAAAAATAAATTTTGATTATGATATTTTAATACCTTAATTATTTCTACTAGGCATAAATTACATCTAACACTAAGACTGTTAGAAATTCATGCAGAGTCTATTATTTTCCAAATTTATTTGTGGATTCAGACCTTCTTTCAGTTCTCAATACCTTAGGGAAAGAGCTGTTTAAAATTTTAATTTTATGTTGATAAAAGCGTGTTTATGAAAGTAATATCCTTGTTTCCATTTCCCCACCAAAACTCCAATGCAGACATTATATTTTTTATGTTATCTTAGGGGGAAAATGGTAGCTTAGTGGCTAACATTTGCAGATTAACATTTACCCTCAACAGGACAATGTTCTTTGAATTTGCAGTTGAAGGAGAGAAGAATGCCAGGTTTAATATTAGTTTTGTAGGAATTCTTTAAAATTTGTTTATTATGTAAAATGATAATGTTATACATATTTTTAATGCAGGAGTTGCTAATTTTAAAAGTTTTCTAGTAAAAATTTTGCTTAAAGGATTATATTTCTAAAAATGCTTAATAAATAATTTCAGAAAAACTGTCCAATGTTAATATTTGGTAATCCGCGGGAAGTGAACCTAATAATTTTTTTCTACGTCTACTCTTAGCCTTAGACAATTATGAATCATCTACAGGTGCTAAATAGGATAATTTATCTTTAAAGCGGCTTTTGGGGGGGGGGACTTTATTATACATTTGGACGGCATTTTGTTATTGTGGAGACCAAGAAGTATCACTTCGAAAATAAAAAAAAACACCGGATTGTGCAGAGACGACAGATTAATCCTTCTAAGAAATACAAGCCCACAACAAACTGACCAACTATGAAAGGACCTGATCAAGTTTTTAAGATTACAAACTCAAAATCACTAGTACTACTAACGCTAAAGTAATCAACTTCCTTGATGTAACTTTCAAACTAAATAACAATATGCTAAAGATTCTCACAATTACAAATACGTTCACAAAGATTCTAACCACTACCATAGAATACTACACAATATCCATAAATCTATTCAATTTAGATTATTTTCTAACTCTAGTAATATGGCTATTTTCGATAACAGTAAAATTAAATATATTAGGGCCTTAACTAAAAGTAATTACAATGTAAATTTAAAATACTGATAAAAGCAAAGGTCTAAGGCGAAGAAGAAAGCCGGAAACCACTTCCTGAACAGGGAACAAGGAATGAGCCTCTACTACTGTTCAATGAGAGCGGGAGGAGTGTAAAACCGGGTGATAGTAGAGTCTATTTACTCCAATTTAAAAAAAAAAACAATATATACTAAGTTTTAGCTTAATTAAAGTTCGAATGAAAAAGTAATTTCAAAAAAGTTGAAAGCAAAAAGCATGTGACGGCAAATGTTCAATTATGGATAATAGAGACATGAAAACAGATTTAAGAAAAAAAATTAAATTACATGAGAATGACTTACATTTAATGAATTCAAGCAGAAATGAATTGAAATCTAACGCCAGTTCAGATTGGACACGAACGAAATGGCAGGATTTTAGAAAAGGGGAAAAAAAAGAAACGTTCTCACAGCCCACAGTTGGAATGGCCAGTAAGGAAAAAATGCTGAACATTTCAACAGAGATTCACTTTTTTGGCAAAAACCAAATTAGATGGGATAACGGTATGTAATTTTTTTATGTATCAAGAACACTTTTTGGGAAAAGATCTATGACAAAGTAGAAAACAGTTTTCGTTCGACGCGTTTCCTCCTTAAAGCCGTCATCGGTCTGATTTTGTTGACTTTGGTGTAACTACACATGCGCTCGAACGATAGGGGTTGGGAATTTTAAATTTTAAATTATTTTTCAATTTTTATTTTTTTTGTTTTGTGTGTATGATCTTGATTTGTTTCTTCTTTTGTCATTAGGTATTTTTCTTTCTTTCTCTGCTTTTCTTCATTGATTCTCTTACTTTTCCTACTCTACTTTCATTCACCATTTGTTTCTTTATTCGTTTTTTTCTCTTTATTTTTCTTTCACTCTTTCTCCATTTTTCTGTTTTCTTTCGTTTTCTTATTTTTTGTCTTCATCCTGTTTCCACTTTTTTATCTTTTCTTTTCTTTTCCTTTTTTTTCATTCGCGTCTTCTTTTTTAACCCATTCTTTAATAGTGTCTTTTTATGAATTTTCTTCATACACCATTTTCCCCTTGTTTCTTGTTCTTCTAAATCTTACTATTATCATTATTATTATTATTCCCCATTTTATTCTTTTCCTTTTTATTCTTTTTTCTTCTCTTTCTACATTCTTTACTTTGTCGTTCCTTTTATTCTCCCTCTTCTTTCATTCTCTTTCTCTTCGTTTTCTCTCCTGTTTCTTCTTTTTTTCTTTGATTTTTTTACCAATTCACTCCAATCAAGGTGATAATGCCACTAAGACGCATGGGGAAGGAAGGAAAATTAGAAAACTTTACAAGAAACTGGAAACTGGATATTCTATTCTAAACAGAAAACATAGGATAAACCTATTTTTCTCTTCAAAAAAATTGGGGAAGAAATTTGAACCTGACGATAGGCGATTTCACCATTTTTTAAAAATAATTTTCTTATTCATTTTGTTCATTCATTGATTTATTAGTTCTTCTTCTACCATAACTTTTCTCTTTTTTTCTCCCTTGTCTTTTCCTTTTTTTCTTTCTTTTAATATATTTCATCATCATTTTTTTCATTTTCTTCTTTTTCTATTTCACTCTCCCTTTTCTTTTTTGTATCCATTCTCTTTGTCTTTTTTACTTTCGTCTTCTCCTCTCTCTTTTTTCTTTTCTTCTTCATTATTCGTTCTCATTTTTTTTTTATCTTCGTTTTATTCAATGTACTTCCAGTTTTGCTTCCTTCTCCTTTAACGAATGAGGATCTTTTTCTATCTTCTTTTTTCCACATTATTTGGCTGGTGTCTTGTCGACTGAAAAAAACAATCATGTTTGATTTCACAATAACAAACACCAACTATGATTTGTTCTCCCAGAAAAGGCCTAATGGTAATAGCAATGGCCTGTCAGCTACCGAGATTCAAATTTAATGTCTTCGACAATAAAAATGAATCTAGGTACCTCCAAAAATAAAGCTATACCTGAGGCATAAAATTGATTAAATTTTTTAAATGAAACGTTTTTTTTAAGCTTTTATTCTAGTTTTAATTTGAAGCTAATAGATTAAATTTAATATTTCCAGTAAGCAAAATACTTTGCTCTATTTAAAAATTAATTTAAATTATCTAGGAGTTTTCATTTTAAAATTCCTAAACATCACTGTTTTTATCACCTTTTTAACAATTAGTCATCACAATGTAATTCTCTTAATTAAAATATCTTAAAAATACTTTTCTGAAACGTTATTTGAGGAATATTATCATTATTAAAAGTTTAATTAATCTGATTTGAAACAAATACTATTTGAAGTTTAAAATATCGCAGAAATGCATTTTCACACAGTGGTAGCTGTTGAGTGAAAATATTGACAACTTGACTGACAGACGGAAGTATTTTCTTCGGTGTATATATCTATAAAAGTTACTTGAGGAATATAACGTGAATGTCTTTTTATATAATGTTTAACTACTCAGTAATCTCAAAGATTTAGGAAAATGTTCTCTGTAATCTAATGTTTTATTGAAATTTATGCACATTGGCTTTAAATTTACTATAGTTATTTGTTGACTATGGGCATCCGTATTTACATAAATCGGCACGTTTATACACATACAAAATATCAAAATTATTTAAATATTGGTGGTTGCTAAATTGTAATCAATAAATCTATTTATGATTAATAACTATAGTTTTTACTTAATAGAAATGTCATGAACCGGGAGAAATTTAGAGTTTAAAAGATTTTTAAATTTATAAATTGCTATAATTAAAGTTTTTAAAAATGTAAACAATTCTTGTAAAAATTTATTACTTATGGAATTGTTTTTTTTTTTCCTTCTGACAACTATTGGTAATTTGTATCTTATTCATAAAAGAAATTAAAAGTTTTTTCTAATTAAATAATGTTTTAGTTTTATTGAAATTTTATTTTAAAATTCATAGTAGATCTTCGGTTATTGGTATTCCTGTTTTGCAAAAATAAAGTGATAATTTAAATTCTCTAAGGAGTATTGCTTTTAATCAATAAAAACAGTAAGTTGTACAAAATTTATTTCTTGAATTTTCTGAAATTAAATAATTGTGTAGAGTAACAGATGTAAAAAAAATTAAAAAACACATTTCTGAAATAATTTAATTCCTTTGTGAATATATCCGAAAAGTTTCATTAAAATCCGATAATTACTTGTTTTTTTTGCAATAAATGTGTTTTTTCACAGAAAGAAGACGCTAAAATTTCCTGTGCTAATTTATGGTCACTGTGTTGACTCAAGAAAAGCAAAATTTTAAAAAAAATCTTTTGGTCTCTTTTTTTGTAATAACATATATATTTTAACGTTAAACTTGCCTTTTATTATGTTTGGGTCATTTTTTTATCCGGTATGCTAACTTTTTAGCAAATCAATGGCGGTCCGTAAATAAATCGTAAGATAAGAAGGTATTCCTAAAAAAGCTGTCAATCAAAAATGTCTGTGGCGCACCAAGATTTACTGAGATTTAAATTAAGAAGAATTTCTAGTCATGCTTAAAATCTAACATCTGAAACTACGTGAAATCTAATTTTTCTAACTTCATTTAGTTTTTAATGAGAGTAAATTTAAACAAATTTTAAAGCATTTTTTCGATTTGGAAAGGTATTAATACGTCTCTTCTTCCTTCTGCTACGGTTTAATTAACAGCACAAATTGGGTTCTAGAAAAGTAACGACAAACTACTGCAGAAAAATCTACGCACCCAGTCATGTCTCTTTCAAGACATGATCGTCCAAGAGTGTATCACGTATGGAACTTAATTGACTGACTGAAATCTTCTTGGTATTCTGGAGAACGATGTTGTCGTAACTTAACAAAAAAGTAAATATTCTCGTTTAAAATGAAAGAAAAACAATCTTTACTAGAATTATTTTGTTAATTAAGGAATTTTATTTCAAACGAGTGAATGAAACCTGGGATTTCTCTGGAATTTTTGAGTTTTTCATTTTTCAAATTATTCTGACAATTCACAGCTACAAATTGAAAAAGAAGTATTTTTCTTTCTTTCTTCTTTCTCTTTACCTTCCTTTTCTTTCCTTTCTTTCTCTTTACTATCCTTTTCTTTCCTTTCTTTCTGATTACTTTTTTCTTTTATTTTCTTCCTATCTTTCTTTGCTTTCTCTTCATCTTCCTTTTCTTTCCTTTCTATCTGATTACCTTCCTTTTTCTTTTATTTTCTTTCTTTCTATCTTTCTTTTCTTTCTGTATTTATTTTTTTTAGTCTCTTTTTTCGGTTTATTTCCTTGTTTCTTTCTTCGTATCTTACCTTTCTTTCTCTCCTTCTTTTTATCCTTTTTTCCTTTCTTCATTCCTTATTCGTGCTATTTGTTCAATATTCTAGAGTCTGCATGTATGTGGGTCTGGCTCTTGTCTGTTTTATCCCAGACGAGACTCTGCCTTTCGACATAGGTTCCGTCTAGGTCATCCTCCGCCCAAAACATACAGTCCGACAAGGTCAGAGTTTTGGTAAATTTGAAGGAAGTAATTCCAATAATTCATTGATTTGACCCTGCTGTTTCGAGGTAAAAAAAAAAGAAGTTAATCTAAAGGATATCTCTGCAATATCTACTACCCTAGATTTTTGAATTGCTTTATTGTTTAAAAAATGAAATTTATGATTAAGTCATTTCATTAACACAGATATTTAAGATGCTTTCTATTATCTAGGAATGTTGTGGTTATTTCTGGGGTTAGCTCTGGTTCTTTCAATTAATATTTACCGGATTGCAACTATATTTTAAGAAGAAATATATTCCCGAGAAAAGAGTATATCCAGTCAAGGATCCCAACTAAAAAGAAAGATCCTTTTTGTTTCTTTTTGGCGCCAGGAAGCCCCCTTTTTTCTCGCGCATGCGTGGATGGTCTTTCCTATCAGAAGCCTCCTGGGAGATTATGATTCCATTTTTGTGTTTTATTTTATTCTATTTTCTGTTTTTATTTTAATCCACACATATCTCGCTCTGATAAAAAAAAATGTTTCGCAACAGCAGCAGTTGCTGCAGTAGTGGCAGTCGAAGTAAGACCTAAGCAATTTAGTCCAAAACAATGCGCTAGATAAAAAATGGTGATGGATTTTTAAATTTAAATCCATTTACAATAAGTTTTAATTCATAAATAATTTTTAAATAAATTGAAGAATATTTCAATAAATAAAAATTTCAATAGAATACCAGGGTATTGTAATTCAGTAAACAAAAACTTCAATAGAATAGCAGGATATTGTAATTCAATAAACAAAAAATTCGATAAAAGGGCAGGGTATTTAAATCGAATTTTATTGTGATGATGATTACAGTCGATGAAAAACTTGTGAAAATGTAGAAGATTCGCCCCGCTCCCGAAATCATAGGGAATTTAAATATTGGTTGAGAACCCCTGTTTTAGACCTCATTCACACTTCCTGTCCTGATCAAGGCTCTACTGAGGTGTTACCTCTCTAAAGCACGTCAGATCCTTCATTGTTAAGTCAAGGTTGATGCAAAATCCAAGACATCC
Source organism: Ascarosepion bandense (assembly GCA_037127315.1). Classification (NCBI taxonomy): domain Eukaryota; kingdom Metazoa; phylum Mollusca; class Cephalopoda; order Sepiida; family Sepiidae; genus Ascarosepion; species Ascarosepion bandense. The sequence continues at coordinate 147,407 of JBBBDQ010029176.1, read as the reverse complement.
CCAGATGGGCCATTTCATAGGACAATCTAACGATAATGCAAAACCTGAGGACACAGATTTCGATCCTACATTGTAGAAGCACCTCTCTTACATCCTTCAAAAAACCGACCTTCCAGAACAGCCGTCATTGTATAGAAAGGTTTATTTCCACAAAACCAAACAGGCAGGCGTGTTTCACAGCTGAATGTACTGCAGCCATGGCCCACCGCAACCGTCATTAGAGTTTAAGGTGTAGCAGAACCTTTGCCTCATTTAGAACTAAGCGCAATCATAGGAAATGCAAAGAACAGTTATACGCAGGCTGTACAAAGTAGAAAACAAAGCACTTAAATCCAGCGAATCCTGGAAGAACGCAAACGCAATAGTCAATAGATGCAAATTATAAGTGGTCCTGAGGTTATCTAATCCTAAGCCCCTTGCAGTGAATTTTGTCTCCATCACCGCGTTAGACTACATAGACTATTCCTTACCCATCTTTCGGAGCATAAGCATTGCGATAATCTCTATCTCACATCGGAAAGTTTCCAGGTTTATCAAAAGGCTACGAAGGTTAATCAGTCAGTTAAGTGCCATACGTGATATACGCTTTAGGCGATCATGTCTCCAAACAGACATGACTGACTGGGAAGAACGTTATTCCGCAGTAGGTTGCCATTACTTTCTGCGATAGGCTGGTTGCCGGCTAAGGCTATAGAACCCAATCTGTTCTATTATTTAACTCATAACTGCGGGGAATAGACGGATTAATACCTTTCCCAATGGTATTTGTGCGGAATTCAACTGGAATTCGAACTCGACTGCCCGATTTCTCGTTCCGAGTCGATATCCACTGCACCACAACGCACATCCACGAAGATTAGTATTTCGGATAAACTCCTTGGATTTGTTCTCAAGAACCGTGACCTAAAACTATCTTCAATCTTTGCAAAGTTGTTTAACCGCTGCTTAAATAAAAAAGATGTCCCAAGCTCATGAGGTTTTTAGTTCATGCCTTAAATGCGAGAATGCAGGCATACCTTTGCCCCTATCACAATATCAGCCCATCAACCTCCTTATTGTTACTAGCAAACTTTTTAAAGCTATCATTAATAAAAGAAATTATTGTGAAGTTTTTTCAAGATATATTTACATTTGTAGGGACCTCAGTTATGCTTGGTGTATTGGCCTTGTGCCAAACACGTCCGAAGTCCCCACAATTTAAATTTCAGAAGGTTGAAGGTTGAATGTTGAAATGTGAAAGGATAAAATATCTCGTGTGTACATTAAAGCAAATATTTATTTACAGAATGAAAAAGTGTAAGAAAAAAAGTATGTGAAATTCGTTAACTGAACACTATAATACATTTGCATAAAGATAAATGTTAATTGAGAAAATGCATGCAGTTTTATAGTTAAAATTGTTCGTAGTAGTAATGTAAGTATTTAAAATGTCCGCAGAAGTTTAGAGTTCATGGTTGTGTAGTAGCGGAATGTAAAGTCTTTGTTCCGTTCTCTTTTTAGTAGGTCACGACAAGTTGAGAGAAAGAGAAGGCAAAACAAATAAGAGTGGTACTTAACACGTACATTTGGTTTTTGTGTTGTCCTCTTTAGCGGCGTGGTGTGAAAATGAAAATAAAAAAGACTTTGGAAGAAGTGATCGAATGAAACTGTGGCATGACTCACGTCCGAGTTGACGTGGAGTGAAAATGATTAAAAGAAAACTAGAAGAAGAGGTCGAATGAAACCATGACGTGCCCTGCGTCCGGGTTGGCTTCTTGAATTTTATTTCGTTACATTGCCGCGAGGTCCTCACCTAACCGTTCATATATCGGACTGCCTTTGACAGGTTAGTGTCGTGGTTTTTATAGTCAAGCTTCTCATGATACCGGCTTCAGCGAAGCTTTCACATCTAGGCGTGAAAATACGTCAGATAGAAATTTGCTGTTTTTAATCCAATCAACATTCAGAATTAACTTTTCACATTGACTTGTGAACTGTTTTTTTTTTCTAAAGTCGTTTGAATCCCTTTTTGTGAGTGTGCAATTTTACTATGGGTTTTTGCCAAATGTTGTAGTTGTTTGAATCTGATTTCGCGCGTGTGCAATTTATTGTGTGTTTTAGTTGGTTGATGGATACATTAAATATGAATATGTGTTTCACTGGACATAAAGTTGGATACTGGTTTTGTATTGTCAATAATAATAAATTGATCCCTCTAGGACTACTACTTTATGCACCAACAAATGATGGTGAAATTTACAAGATTTACTTATATCTGATAGATGGAACAAATAGGTAACGTTGTAAATTTAATGTTTCACCAAAGGTAACAAAATTCATAATCTGCTATGTCCGTGGATGTAGTTATTTGTTAAAAGTAAGATGCAAATCGAGCGTATGCTATTAGTAAATCATAGATGTAACACGTCCTGTCAATTACTGGGGAATTAAGTGATTTCGAGGAAACATGGGGGAATGTTCGACAGCCATATTGAAATTCTTTCGTACTTTTCTAATCAAGGGGAATAACATGGTTTCCATCTTTGAAAAGAGTTTACTCCCTTGGTTATGACTTTCGTCCAAAGATAATCCAAGTTTCCAACACTAGTAGAGACTAGTTATTTCCATCACTAAGGTCATTACTACCACCTCCAAGATGATCAGAAATCTAAAATAGATCCTACAAGCCTTTAGATGCCGGGATTTACATGTGGTGCGGGATGTGCGTTGTGGTGCAGTGGATATCGACTCGGAACAAGAAATCGGAGGAGCCGAGTTCGAATTCCAGTTGAATTCCTCGCGTTCACTTACGCGCAAATACACTTGGGAAAGATATTAACCCGTCTCTTCCCTCCAGTTATATGTTAAATAATAGGACAGATTGGGTTCTATAGCCTTGGCTGGAAAACCAGTCTACAGCAGAAAGTAATGACAACCTACTGCGGGATAATCTTCTGCCCAGTCAGTCATGCTCTTTCGAGACCTGATCGCCCAAAGCTTGTATCACGTATGGAACTTAACTGACTGACTAATATTTTATTGATTTTTAGAGGTTTTGAGTTATAATGATGGTTACACGTTTTTATTGGATTAATATCTGGAGTAAGTACCATTCCACAAATGTTTTAATCTTTTTTGGTAAGGTGAACAATAGTCAGCTTTTCATAATGTGAATGATCATTGTCAAGCATAAATAAGCACTAACGAAACTCTTTTTGGTTGTGAAGTGTTCCATTCAAAAGACATCTTATCCAGGAATTTACAATAATTCCTTGAAGAGACCTGTACTGTTACTACCTACAGTACTAACCCAGAACATTACTCCACTTCCATTATTGCTTTCTAAGTTATGTTGGTTGACACTTAAAAAGAAAAACCCAATTTCTCGCCTAACCATCAAGTTTATCCAGTGTACATCTTCATCAAACTTGAAATGTAGTTAATGAACCAAACTAGCAAATTTACGCTAAATCAGAAAGAAACTTTCTCATTTGATGTAAAGGTGGTAGTTTGGTTCAGGCCTTTGGCCGATATTTTTAATATTATGTATCTTTGATATCTATTTCTCACCAACAGCTTTCCAATATTTTCTTTCTGGTCAATCCACTTTTCTAGCTTATTAGTGTTTTGAATGTTACTAAAATCTCTTTTTAAAATATTCTTAAAGTCTGTTTTCCTTTCATATATTGCCAGTGTTTTGAATTTTTTTTTCTATCTCCGATCTCTGTTTAACCATTTTAGATTATTGTAATGAAAGAGGCGGTATAAGATGAGAATCAAGAAAAGGAGGATAGACAATGATTGACCCTTTAACTGAATGGCTTAAGATTGTAATGTCTAGGGTAGAATCCATGCAAGAAAGTGTCAGTTCTTGGTGAAAAGTAATCTGAGTTAAACGTTTCTTACAAATGAGGAAATGAGTTTGATTCAACTCTGTGGAAGTATTATGGTATGTCCTAGATGTAAATGTTGGAACTAAAGAATGCAGGGCTCAACTGAACGCATACAATGAAAATAGCGATTAATCACAGAATGCATTGACTAGACTAAATGACAAACTCTAACTGGTCAGAACTTTAACGGCTTATACTGAGTTGGTGCTGTTTGTACTTTGTGATTATGGAATCCTGGCAGTAATACATTGTCTTTGTATAAGTTTTAATAACAGATTGAAAATACACGAAAGCGGTCAGTACATCATTGCATTGAAGATCCTTTCCTCTTAGTATTACAGTGGCTTCAGCAGAAAGGGAGAAGACACCACAGGAGATGATAAGCAACTAACTGGCCATCATGTTGACGTCTCTCATGTGCTACTTTCTTTGAGAAATGATGCTGATACTATACTCTCCCACTAGAATAAAGTGAACAAAAACAAACATATAGAAAACTGCTTGACTTTGTGTTGTGGATTTCGGATGAGAAACAGCACAAATTAATGAACAACAAAAACAGATATTGTGATAGAAAAGTAGGTTATATTGAACGTAATATACAAACTTTAATGCAGGTTAGTAAATACTATTAGTAAGAAATAAATATATACAAGTCATAAAGTGAAGTCGTTGGAAATAGTATATCCGTGTATATTATTCTAGGTGGAGCTCAGAGCTAGTCTGACTTCTGATGCGGTAGTCTCTGGATAAGTTCGGTATCTCTCGGTAACTTACGTATCAGTTCCGGTACTCTCTGCTAACCATAACGGATCTCTACGAATACTCTCTCCACTCAACTCTATGGCAACAACTCCTGTTCTCTCTATGGCAGAAGTATATGTATACTCAGTCGAGTCTATTATCCCACAATACTTTCATTAAATGTTGATACGCTGTTGGCGTTTCAAAATGAGGATTTGCAGACAGACTAATAGAATCAAAGACATGCAAAGCAAGAACAGCGAAAACCATGCAACGTTGCGTTCGTGGTAAATAGAAAATAAGGTTTTTCCCTTACATGACCATTCCATCAAAAGTGGAAAGTGGGGACCCATCCCAAATATGGCAATAATATTCCATTTGATGTCTAACCTGAAAAGTTAAGCATGACAGAAAGAAGTCAGATATTTCCTGGAATGATAAAATGAATCGACCGTTTTTCCATCATTTTTAGCAATTGGTTGTATATATAAGTCCCATTTGAAATCATGGGTGAACTTGAGACCCAGTAGACATTCAAATCCTACAGCATCATTGAGGATGGAAGACTTAACCGTAACTGGAGAAAATCTCAAGTCTTTTCGGTGTTAATGACATATTAGCTTTTGTTCTTTTTATATATTGAAAGTTAAAAACCAATTTTTCTCCGTTGTCTTGTTCGGGTTAGGTCAGCCGAACGATCAGCTGCAAGGCTTAGATCATCTTAATGTGTCCAAAAATGAAAAAATAAAAGATAAAGTACATCCAGGTCATCAATATTTGTAACCCATTTAATACTTAACAGTATACCTATAAATGCTGTCGAATACTCAGTTTTGAAACTCTGTAAAAAATGTTAAAACAATTTAATCTTACGTTTTACTGATACCTATACGTAGCTATTACTATATTACCCAGGGATCCAGTGAGGTTTCTAAATGAGTGTATAAATCATTGTCAATAAATAAATCAAATTTGTAGAATGGATGAAAATTATTTGTGAAAGCCTCGTATTTAGTCACTAACAATTTTGTGTTGTTATTACTTAAAGAAAAAGTAAGAAGTAAAAACTAGAAACAAGGGAGATAACTTCTTTAATTTTAAGGGAGGATACTCTGTAAAGACACAAGGGAGATAAATGCAGTGAGATTTTCCTTTACAGAATTTTCTTCGGCGTTATTCACGACTCCCAGATCAAAATAAATTATTCATTGCAAAGATTATAAAGCATCAATATTATAAATTGTCGAGAAAATCAACATTCAAAATTTTCAGTTTACATTGAACGCTGATCTATGTCACGGGGAGGGGGCAAATTTTATAAAAATTACCGTGTGAATACATTTTCTTGAAAATTTAAACTGGATTTTGATGAGATAGAGAGAAATTTTATTAGCTCTCTCTCTCTCTCTCTCCTTCTCCCTTCTTTCTCTCTCTCTCTCCCTCTCTCTTTTTTTTATACGGGAACCTTTTACTTTACTAATAGGAAATACAGTATTTTATTAGTCACACACGTTAGGACATGACTTGAGTCTGCACAATGCTTCTTGATAAGTTCAATCAGTAGTCAAACATGTTTAACAACCCAAACTCTTATTTCTTACTTGATCTCAATATATTTTATGCGTATTACTCCATTGTTTCGTTGTAAATTAAAAAGAATACCAAATGGGATGGGGTCTACTTTAGAATAGAAGCGACTTCTCTTCATGAAAAACCGATGTGTGGAATACTTTCCTTTTCTCGATTATTCAGGTCAGTAAATGAATATATTGTTTAATTTTAAAAATATCTACTCAAATAAGAGTATCCAGTAAAAATAATTTTTAAACAAATAAATTAAAAATACCTATGAAGATTTTTTATAAAATAAAGTATCATAGTGTTGCGATTAACCTAATTCTTCTATTATAAAAGAAATATATTTACATTATATAATATATATAACTGACTATAATAAAACGCTTTTCATAATATAGCATTACATTAATTTTATGGAAACGGAAATATGATATTGACATTATTTATGCAACAGTGTTTGACGAGCAAAGTGTAAAAGCTCATTTGTTGACAAAGCAACGGATACTGTACTAGTGACGTAAAAAGATCGATTTATATACCTTCAAAACTACATTTAAACAAACCTGAACTTTTTCTACTTTCAAAAGAAAACATCAGATAAAACTCGAGATAGAAAATTTGTTGACTCTTTTTAGATATTATCAGTCTGACTTCTGCCGTTGCATCACTGATAAGAGAGATTTCATATCAGGCTGATATTTAGCAACCTTGAGAGATAATCATGCACTACTAGTTTAATCGATCAGGCTACTTGACAATATTAATAACTGAGAACAAAGATTAACAAACATGTAGATTAAAGTATGGATAGTAATGCTGTTGCAATGTCTTTTTAAACAGATTAAGTTTTCTGGAATGGTATTCCAAGTCCTTAATCCATCGTTTACAGCATTTCTTTCTGATAATTCCATCACTAATCGCTTCATTTCAATATTTTCAAGTCAATTCTAAGTTTAACAAATTTCTGCTTCTAAATTGAGCTACACTGAAATTCAATCAACTGTATTTAAAAAATCATTCAGGTCTATACATGAAAACACCTGCAAGTTCAGGTCATCCAGTTTGATATTGTCAGGAAACTTAATGAATTTTGCTGTCACTTGCAGTTCTCTGAATTTATCAAATCTTATAAAGAACTGTTCAACAGTTGATTTAATGATGTTTACTAATAAGATATTGTCAATATGTTAAGCCAGCTTTTCGGTAATCATCAATGTACTTCTTTAGATTTTGGACGTATCTAAATATCTCATTATCTATATCCCTCTTATAAAATTCTACTTTCATTTAAAAAGACCTTTATATAACCAAACATAACATCAAATGTCTTACCAGATTCCTGTGATTACATATTCAAGATATTTAAATGTTCACAAAAATCTGCAAATATTATCAGTTTACAAAGCCACGTGATGTCAGACAATTCTTAGTAAAACCATGATTTATCATCATCATCTCACCCTTTTACACCCAATGGTATGTAGGGTAGTAACTTTTTGTTATTGTTTCCGTAACAAACTGTTTTTTATAGGGCAGGGTTGTTAACCCTGCGCCCAACCTCCAAATCTGGAGGACTGGTGAACCATTTTTGGTCCTTACGTTTACAGTACCTGGTATTCCCAAACGGTCACCCATCTAAGTACTGACCAGGCTCGATGTTGCTTAACTTCGGTGATCGGACGAGAACCTGTTGTAATATAACAATCCCGCCCCACCCGAGGAAGCTGAGCAAGCGGGGGTGTTTTCCGGCCGTTGAAAGGAACGGATGTTTGTTTGACCTTATTTCCGGCAGTAGCGGAAATGGCTACAAGAGACAAGCAGAACAGGTGTCCCTGAGAATTACGTAGGCGTGCGTAGGCGAGGCAAAAATCGGAAGTACCGGTTTGGAGATAAAAAGACCTCAGGCACGGATTTCACAGCAGTCTAGGCAGTCCAGTCTAGGCAGAGAGACGTAGAGGAGAACAGATACGACGACACCCCCCGTCACCCTGTCAACCCTGGAAGCGCTCTCTCACTCTCTGTTCACTAGGCCACACGGTCCATCGTCATCAATAAAAATATAACTCATATTTTTATATATATACGTGTTTGTTGTTTATTGGCATACAACACTGTGTATTGAACACAATATAGCCGTGAACAAAACTGATTGGGCATTCAAAAAGAACTTTATCTCATCTAATCATTCGAAAAATTCTTTCGGGATCAAACCTCAGCTAAGCCAACAAACATTGTTGTGCATTTTCAATCCTTTATATACAGATTCTATTTTTTCAGTCCAGTATTCTTTCAATATTCGAATATCATCTTCGTTTGAATGACATCGTGTCTTAGCTGGGGATCGGGACATTTCCTACAATCTGTAATTGACAGAAAATAAAAATATGTACAATAATGTTGGATATGAAAACAGAGAAAGAGTAAAAATAAGTATAAAAGATAATCAAACGAAAACATTTTGCGTACCAGAAATAAGTGATTGGCGTTAGTACCAGGGTTTCATTGTTTATGCTAAAAGCTAGTTAGGGTTATAGAGAGACAATATTTCATTAAAAATCTATGGTTACTACTAGGGAATCATTTTTACGTAACATCTAGAGTTAGCACTGCAGAGAGACATTATTTAGCTAAAAGAAATCAAGGGTTAGTGCTCGGGTGTTATTATTTAGATAAAAATCCAGATTTACCACTATGGGGATATTATGTACGTAAAAAAGCTTGATTTAGTGTTATAGAGAGACATTGCTTAAGTGAAAAGCTAGAATTTGTGCAAAAGAGGGACATTATTTGATTAACTCTAGAATTAGTACTAGAGAGATATTATTTATGTAAAATGTTATTGACGGTGCTTGGGATTAATTAGATAAAAATTTTGTGTTAATATTATGCAATCATATTTTCATTAAAAAAGTAGAATTAATCCTAGGGTAAGTCATTATTCAGCTGAAATCTACAGTTATATCTTGCTATTTGTTTCTAATTTAAAGAAAGTGTTTTAGGAAATATTGTAAGTTGATGTACTTATACAAACTAATTTATGTAAACAAATGATTGTAGATGATCAGACAAGCTTAATTGAAAATTAAGTTGAAAATTATTGGATTGTATTTAAAGTTATAATTGGAGAAATGAGCAGTGAATGGTGTAGGGTTAGTGCGGAAAAATCAAAAGGACTCCTCTATCATGATCGCTTTCCAGATGGGAGAAAAGGATTGATCTAAGCATTTGAAACGTATTAATATTAACAAGATGAGACTAAATCATAAAATGTTAAAACAATTACTCACTGATTCTTGCAGTTAATGTTTTCATTTGAGTAGAACTTGAACTGAAAGGAAAAGAAAAAATGATTAATATGTTAAAATTTACTTTCGTATAAAAGTGTAATTTTCAAATTATTTGTATGTTGAATGGCTCTTAATTTCCAAGTAATATACAGATTTATATTCATTTTTTCTAACATTTTATTAATGAATACAATAAACCGATCCCTGGCTTTATGGCCAGGATTAATTTACATATATATTGGATGGCTTTTAATTTTCTAGTTTGGGGTCTAGGACGGCATTTCAGTTCCCTACTAAAACTAGGCGCAAAAAGTCCACTAGGAACGGCCCCAGCTGACGGAAAAAACTAGTCAGTCTCGTCGCGGTCGTTCGGTACATAAACTGTAATGATCCAAAACAAATTACTACTAACGGCAATATCAGCCATGATCAACCGCCACCCACCGTGCCGACATGGACAAGGTGTACTCTCGCACCCAGGGTATGTTTAACCAAGACGAAAACATTTCTGGCATGAGTGCTTCGTCAATATTTTCGGTATGATCATAAGTTTCTTCAGTGTCTCCTCCACCACCTTTCTACTGATCCCGACGAACTTCCACCTCTTCACCTCGATTACAAGAAGAGAGATTGTCTTTGCTGAAACAACATTCAGCGCTTCCGGTATTGTAACACGTTCCTTCTCCTTGATAAATTCCTTGTACTTTTCGTGCATTTGCTCATAGTAACCGGCGTCCTTCTTTTCTATGCTTTTAGTCGAAACAGTCGGTGCTTTTGGCACCGCAGATTCCACATTTTGCTGAGGAGACTCCTCCATGGTGGTCCCACTACAGCAAGACAAACATAAAAACGGAACTTCACAAAAGAAGCATAGAAATATAATAAAACTCATTCGGTCACAAAAAGCTTCTAGTACTATAATATTCCAAAAACTGTAATCCAAGGTACCTTATTTTAATTATATTTATTATTGTAGGCACAGTAAATGTGGCACAGGCCAATGGGAGTGGGTTGGGGTTAGTTCTCACTTACTGTCCTATACCTAGTTAATCAGATTCGCGACCAAAACCTGTTCATTCATCACAAGAAACCATCTATCACCTCCTAATCCTCCCACACACCACAAAAGCATATTTACAGGGGCACCTAAAAAAGGGCAACAAAACCCATGACATATAAAATGATTCTGTATACAATAATACAAAAAATTAAAAATTTAATGATATGAAAAGGAAAACGGTGAAATGTCCCAAAACAAACTAAAATATAACAAAATATTCAAGCTAAAATAAAATCTTAGCAAGACCAGTTCACCCTACAAAAATTCAGAGTGGCTGCTGTATTCTGCTTAACGCTAAATTAAGTAGCACACTCGCTAGGAGAGAGGGAAAGGATTAATTTAATCAATTGAAATCAAATACACACAAGCTAGGGTTAAATAGGGACTTAGGTGTGTTGAATCTTTACAAATATTTCAATAGGTAAAATTTTTTTTTCAGATATTCCAAGAAATTTTTATCTAAAACAAACAGACTTTCTCTACGGACGTGCCGCATGTTGTGAACAAACACACCACGTGATGTAAACAAAAAATACTCGGACGCTATCGTGAAATACGTTTCTAATTCAAATTTAAAAATCACTTGTTTCTGATGAAGGACCGAGGACGGTCTGAAATATAAAATATAATAAAAATAAACAAATACTGTTAAAAAAAAGTACATTTTTAAATTCAAAATTTTTTATTAATATTCTTTCCTATACATAAGACAGTATACGTGGATGATCATCACTATATATATATATATATATATATATATATATATATATATAACAATAGTAATAGTAACAAGAATAATAATGCTAATACTAATAATTGTTATACAATATTTTAGTTCGTCTCCAAAAAACCCACCGAGAACAAACTCGGGGAGGAGGAAGAAGGGGAAGTAAAAAAAAAGAAACAAACGAAGTACATGAGCATACATCAAATACTCGTAGGAAAGAAAATAACCCCGAGACGATTACTTAGATTTATTTTTCTTATATAAATGAAATATCTATATTACGAACATTTTTAGCATTCTTATTTTTACCAAGATTTTCAGAAAATAATAATTGCCTAAATAACTTCATTCATTTGTAAATAGTTCCTGAAAGTTTCATTAAAATCAGACAATTGGTTGATATTGAAAATAATTTACAAATGAATTTTTTTTTTTCAATTGGAGTAGATAGACTAAACTATCGCCCGGTTCACACTCCACCCTCATCTATTGAACAGGTGAAGAGGCTCATCCCTTGTTCCCTGTTTAGGATGTGGTTTCCGGCTTTCTCTTTTCCATTCTTTTTACCTTTATGTAGCCCCCTGCACCTCAGTGGCGCTACCGCCTTGCTCGGGGTGATATGATTAAAAAAAAAACGACTATCGTAATATTAGGTTTGCCATTGTAGTAAACATCGGGTAAATCGCTGACGAAAATAACACTTTTTCTAACCAAAATTTCGAACTTGTTGGCAAGGATTAAAAAATGTTAAAAAATAATGGCAGCAATTTTTTATCTTTCCTCTTTATAATAAAAAAATAATGATAAAAGTTTGTTTCTGTTAATTTTGGGAACTTTGTTTTTTTGTTTTTTTTGGTGGGTGGCAAATGAGTGGAGTTAGTGACTCTTCTTCTTCTATGTGCCCTGTCCCTTCAGGACGTAGGCGATCATGGTTCTCCACGTCTCCCTATCCCTTGTGGATCTTAGTATGTTTGCTCTTGGCAACCCCCGTTCCGTCATCCACCTGATCAGGCCCTGCAAATATGTTATCCGCTGCTTTCCTCTGTCTTTCCTTCCTTCTATCTGACCAGTCAGTATCAGGCTCTCCTTCCTCATTGCGTGTCCTAGGAACTTCAGTTGTCTCTTCCTGATGCTCAGTATCAATTTCCTTTTGTTGCCATTCTTTCCAACACTTCATCGTTGCTTGCATGCTCAGTCCACGATATCCGCAGCATCCTTCTGTAGAATCACATTTCCGCTGCTTCCAGTTTTGTCCTCATTTTCGATGATATTGTCCAGCATTCACTGCCGTATTGAAGAACTGACATCACGTAGCAGTCCAGCACTCTTTTCTTTGTTTCTATTGAGATTTTCCTGTGTGTTAGTATTTTGCTCATCTTCTGGAATGCGTCCTTTGCCATCTTCTCTATCTTTACCTACCTTAGCATTCAAGTTCCCCATTATAATCCTGATTTCTTGGCTTTTGCACAGAGTCTTGGCACTGTCCAGTATTGAATAGAAAGATTCTATTTCGTTCTCCGAACTTTGAGTTGTCGGCGCATAAACTACTATAATAGCTATATTGAAGGGCCTTCCCCGCAGTTTAACCAAGAGGACTCTCTCTGAAAGTTGCCAGTGTCCAAGAACACATTTCTTCACTTGTTTGTTTAGTATTAATCCGACCCCTTTTTCGTTTTTTTTTTAACCTCCTGCATATATTATCCTGTGGGTGTCGCTACTGAAATCTCCGTTATTAGGCCATCTTGTTTCGCATATGCCTAGAATATTGATCTTCAGTCTGTTCATCTCCTGCTTGACATTCTCTAGCTGTCCACAGTTGAGTGTTCTGACGTTCCATGTTCCGATAGTAATTTTGTCTTTGATGCGCACAGTCGCAGGGTAACGGTCCAGAGACACCTGGGACAAATTTTGAAGTAAAATCTCCCCTTTACGCCGTTGGTGCTAACAGTCGCCGGATGACGGTCAGGTGGCACCTGTGACACGATAACTAGGCATATATGTATTTTATTATAATAGATTAAAATAGAAAATAGATTAGAATAGAAAATAGTTTAAAAACATATTTAACAAAAGTGAAAAAGAAGAGGAAAAAACTAAATAAACGCTTTTTCTTTTATGAGGAAAATTGTGGAAGAGACAACGGTATCCGATTACTGTTTTAAATCCTACCACTCTTCCGGTAAATATTTGACTCAGTGATTTAATGTGATAAAGAGATACAGTTCAGCAGGTGGGTTTTCGATGACCCGGTCAAAGGCTGTCCTTTACTGTATCTTGACCACACATTAAGAATTTTCCGGCGGAAGCCTTATTAAGATAAAAAAAAAGATAACTGAAATTTCAAACTTACAGTCGCCAATGTTTATCACCGGTGGTTTAAAGCATTTCCGGATTTCCGTATTCATTTTAAATAAAGAGAGTTAAGACGAGTTAAGTGAAAGGAGTCCGCCGGGTGCGAGCTTGAAGTAAGGATCTCCGTTCGGATTTGTTGATCTCCATTAATTAGAGTTAGAGCTGTGTGTCACATTCGCCTGCCCCAACCGAAAAGGCTAACTCTAAACGAATAAAGCATCCTTTCAACTCATCCAAGTTGTGGAAGTTCGTTCATTATAGTCAATCTTGTACCCCCAGCTGTTCGTCCGACATTTTCAACAAACTCCCGGCAACATCACAGCGTGGAGAACGGCCGCCGGAGAAATTGTTAGGACGGTCCAGTGGGGTGTTACACACCTGTTGCCCATGCCGGTCCTTACCGAGCGAGGAGTTGTTTCCTTGGGAAGCAACCCCCTTCACGCTGTTGGCTTTAATACATTTTTTGTAACTAAACATGATTGAGCGGGGGTAGATAGTGGAGTGGTATCCCGTTGCCTTCTCAACGATGGTTTATTGAGACATCACCTCTAGATAGCTGGCCGTTGACTATTTGAGAGTTCTTCCGCCCTTTGTAGGTTTATATTTTTTTACCTACAGGGATGCTAACGTCCCAGTTATATATATATATATAATATTTAATCATATCACCCCCAAGCAAGGCGATAACGCCACTGATGTGCAGGGGGCTACGTAAAGGTAAAAAGAATGGAAAAGAGAAAGCCGGAAACCACATCCTAAACAGGGAACAAGGGATGAGCCTCTTCACCTGTCCAATAGACGTGGGTGGAGTGTGAAATGTTTTTTTTACACATATATATAATATATGTGTAAAAAAATTTTTAAAAGTTTACTAAGTTTTAACTTAGTATAAGTCGAAACAGCCTTTAGACAACCGAACAATTTAGTATACTTTAGTAACCAAAGTAAATGAATAAAAGAAAAACAGACGCAGTAGGATAAATTAATAGAAACTCAATCTGAACTTACCACTTGCAGGTAACGTACTGAAAAAGTTAAAATTTCTGTTTGAATTTTTTTCATTTAATAAATTGTGAAATTTTTTATTAAATTTTTTTACATCGTTTTTAAAAGATGCCTGCTTGAGAGCTGATTACATCAGGGAGATCGTTGATGAAGATGAGAATATGCGTAGGCCCTGACACCTGCATTTGTATAATAGTATCTGTAATCACGCCCATTCAATACTACCTTAATTATGCGAGTTGCAAGGAAAGACTTGATTCGGCCAAACAATCATCCAGCTATACCATAACCCTGTATCTTGCATAGAAGGCCAGCATGCCAAACTCTGTCAAATGCTTTGAAGATATCTAGTGCAATATCTTGAGCTTTGCCGTTCTTATCGAGAGCCTGGTATATATACTCTGTGATGGCCATTAACATATCAGCAGTAGATCTGGCGAAGCGGAATCATACTGTTTATTGAGAAGAGGCCACAAGCTGTGAGATGTTGAACCACTTCAGGATTGATAATTGCCTCGAGCACTTTGCCAAAAATGGTGGAAGGCTGATAGAATGATAATTACAGAGGTCTGAGGATTCTTCAGTATTCTTAAATACAGGAACCACAGAGGACTTCGGGCAGGCAGGGAACCAAGAAGCATAGAGGCAGTAGTTGTAGAGTTTGGAGAGGACAGAGGAGAGTTCCGGAATACATTTCTTCAGGACAATGATTGATTCCGTCACCTCCGCTTGTCTTATAGAGATCAAGCTTTGAAATTATGTTAGAGACCAGCAAAGGAATAATGTAAACGTCACTCAGTTGAGCCACAGTTCTAGGTGGGAAGTCGGGTGAAGATACCCCAGATGAATCAAATATCGAATTGGTAATCAGGGATATAGAAATCAGAGGTAGGAATAGAGGACACAAGGTTAGTTTCACAGAGAGCTAAGATGTCAAGTGAGTTTACTTTTATGAAAAATTCAACGCTGCAAAAGATGGTACAGATACCACGGACGTTCGAGAAAGAGATGTTAATAGGTTTAGGTAATTTTTGTTTAGCTGGTTTAGTTTTAATTCTTACGTTGTGTGATGTCATAATTAGGGATTTTTTTTGGGGGGGGGAAGAGGCCTAGAATAGTTGCATCAGTCGGTTACCAAATGCAACAAGTATAGGAAAGAAACTGGCGCAGACTGCAACATAATGTGGCCTCGGGGTTGCCTACCGGAAACACTTGCACATACACACATCCATGCGTGACAAGATAGTACAAGATACCCCAATATTATTCAAATGTTGATCAAAGCAGCCACTCAAGACGCTGTGCATGAGTTCAAGCTCTTAACTACCAGTCAGAAGCAGCAACTAGGAAACTGCCAACCCGGTACCCTCAGAATGAAGAGATGTGATGTGACCACCATCCACACACATTGCAAAAAGCTTATAACAACAATACTATTAAGACCTGAGGAGAGAAAAGAAACCAGGAACCCCTTCCTAAACAGAAAACAAGGCATGAGTCTCTACTCCTGTTCAAAAGAAAAGAGAGGGGTATGAACCGGGCGATTGTAGGGTGTATCTACTTCAATTTAAAAAATAATATTTAAAAAAAAGGAAAAAATTAAAAATTAAAACTTCCATAAGTTTACTTAGTTAAAGTCATGTGATTCCTTAGTAATCACTACAAGAGAATTTTAACATACCTTTTCTTAGAAATTCAAACCAAAACAAGCCTTTGCAGTCCGGAGACCTAAAAGAACTAACGGAAATCTTAACTGACACAAGTTCATTTTAAAATTCATCCAACGCTATATGCTACAAAACATAGAAAAATAAATAAATACATGCATAAATATATTTCTTTTAAATTCAAAGCTCAGAAAAAGGATCAATGAAGCTTACCAGAGAGGAAATCTAATGACATCAGAATATCAACTGAATTGAGTGAATTCCATTTCACTTTTTATTCAGTCAGTTAAGTGCCATACGTGATACACGCTTGGGCGATCATGTCTCTTTCGAGACATAACTGACTGGGCAGAAGATTATCCCGCAGTAGGTTGCCAGCCAAGGCTATAGAACCCAATCTGTCCTGTTATTTAACCCATTGCTGGAGGAAAGCGATGTATTAATACTGTTCCCAAGAGTATTAGCACGTAGGTGAATGCAAGAAATTCAACTGGAATTTGAACTTTGATTTGCCGTTCCGAGTCGATATCCACTCCACCACAATGCACATTTTATTCAGTTGGCCTCTAGCTTTGTTAGTGTGTGTGAGAGAGAGAGAGAGGAAAAAAAGGATGTCAGAAAGCTGAGAATCACCATTAACAGGAATTCAAGTTCGTACAGCTTCAGAGGAAAATTTATATAAGCCCTTGCAGTCCAGACTCCTAAAAGAGCTAACTGAAATCTTAACCAACACAACTGTATTTTTAACATTTGGGCTAAAACTTCTTCCAAATTTAAGAATATCTTATGTTTTTCTTATGCACAACAAAGAAACAAATTGCACCGACGTGGTTTTAATTTCTTGTCATTGCTGTTATTATGTGTGCAACAGGAAAAGGGTATTTTTCCTGTTGCACACAATAGACGTCATACAGGAAATCACGGAACTAGTCCCAGTCTGCTATCTGGTAGCAGTAGGATATTCTGCTGGTCCGAGTTTCTTGGGTGAAGTGGGAGTGGGAGAAGATGTTAGCAGAAACCACCACATGTTCAAGTTTTCCAAGAGGGAATCATATTTAAAACATAGAATAATATGTGTATTAGTTTATGTATACATTTCGCTCTTTTATACAGCATTGAACACTGTTCTATTTACACCTAATAAATATTTATATATTGATGTGTATCTGTGAGTACACACACACACATATTTACATCCATATATATATATATATAGAGAGAGAGAGAGAGAGAGAAAGAGAGTGTTTAATAATGATAATGCTTAGCATTAAGGTGGTTGTTAGCAAACAGCCCTGATGAGTGAGAACATCATAACAGTATCTTTGCAAAATTTCGGAGTCAGCATAAATCTGCTCACTTGAAGAGACAAACTCTTTGTACTTGCATAATTTGTGAAATTTAAGCTATTGACCCATAGTGACTATGTGAAGTTATTGTTTTTAACTTTCAGAAGAGTCCTTAATATTCCAAATATTTTTGAGACAATAGAAACTTCTATTTGTATACTTGATGTTGATAGCAAGACATTTTGTTCAATTCATTCTCTAGCTTTTGTCAGAGATATTCTATGTAGAAAGAAATGAAACCTCCATGAACAAAAAAACAAAAAAATTGATGCCACTATACCAACCATAGTAATCTATTACAGCAGCACAAGCTACAATATACTGGCCACACAAGTAACCATGTAATTTTGAACAAAACACAAGAAAGAAAATAATTTTGTGTTGAAATCTGCCATTTTAATCTACCCACCTCCCAAGAGAATATAAACCTGAAAAATGGTCAGGGTAAGATTAATAGTGAAATAGTGATGATAAAATGAATCATTTTCATACAGGAAACATTTGGCATTCATTGACCAAAAAGAATGACCTTTTCTGAAAACAGTTTCTCTGGGAATTAGATTTCTTAAATGTACAGTTGCCATTCTTTTTAGGACTGACTAATTTCAAACAATTTTTTGACTAAGTATAAATTTACCTTCTTCGTTATATAATTATTTTATTTTATAGCTACATGTGAACTCACTTTTGTTGCCTGCTAAACTAAATTTATCATAACTGATCCAATGTTTTGGAAGTGTTTAGAATTTATTGAATGGTCAATTTATCAAAAAATAGCTGAAATATATTGTCTTAACAGCATCAGGTATATGAAGAAACTATATGAGAGTTTTGCAATTTGAATGCTTTGTCTGTAACTATATTGTAAATTCTTATAATCTTTTATAACTATAAAATAAATTTCTATAATTGTCTATAGCGTTAGAATAGATTCTTTTAATTCTGTATAAGTTTCTGTCTGAATTTCTGGGATGAGAAGCTATCATTATTTACATTTGGATAAATTTTCTTGTCTTTAGGATCAGAACAAAGACAAAATCATTAGTCTGATTGTAAAAATGTAAATAATGTCGATAAGAATATTCATGTCTATTTTTAAACCTATAAGTCCTTAAAAAATATTTTATAATTCTTTGTTTGTTTTTAAGTATAAGTTTAAAAAATTTACACCTCACTTCATTTTTTGTTATACCAGGGGATGTGTGTGAAGCTTTCAGAATGTCACTGCCATTATGGACCATCATGGAAGGCATCTGGAATGACAATAAAAATGGTTGCAAAGAACTGTAAAAATTGTGAAATTTTGTATTCTTGAATAGAGTTTTTAGAAGAACCACTTGATTACTATATATTAAAAAATAGATCTTTCTTTATCTGATATCAACTTCATCTCTATCTATATAAAATTTTTGTTTCTAATATTAGATAATGTTCCAAAACTTGAACATGAACTTACTATAAAGTAATTTTGATCAATTGAATAGCTAAAAATAAAAAAACCCCGATTTTTCTGATCATTAAAAACCATACATTAAAAAGGGAATGTATGAAAGTTATGAGTTATGAAGAGTATCATAAAATAGCCAATTTAGGATTTCTTTCTTGGTCTTACTCAATATTTAAGACATAGCCTTATTATAAATGCATATTTAAAACAAAATATATCAAGATTTCAATAGATTAATCAATGGTTACATTTACTGGAATAGTAGATTTCAAGCAATATGCCATAATATATCAATGAAAGACTGGGATTTTATATATCTAGATACATCAATAGATGAATGATAAAAATGCATTCAGAATAAATATTTATTTTTTAACATAATCTTTTCTTTGTTAATGCTTCTCTATAAATTACATAAAATGAATATTATATAGTGAAAATTCCATATCAAAATTCAACTGGTGATTATATTTCAAGCTACAGACTTATTGATACACCCTTATATGGAAGCCTAATACAACATTAAAAGAACTTGTTTCTACATACTTTCACAAACAACACCAAACATATAGGTTCAATTTATAACTGAAATGTGTGCTGTAAGTTATTTTATTTAAAATCATAGATTTTTGTGAAATTTTTACATAAAATGAGTTAAGAAGATTATATAATGCTTTGTTATAAATTTTATGTTCCAATGAAATAATTGTTTTAGAACATCTTAAAATTTCTTAATGATAAATAATTTTACTTAGAACTTTATACATTTTAAAACCTTTTTTTCTATATGCAAACTCATATATTATTGTTTGTGTATTTTAATACTAATTTATTGGAATGTTAAAATTTTTTAAAATAGATTAATAATAATAATAATAATAATAATAATAAAGTTGATCAGTAGCTTATTATTTAGAAGTTAATTTTATGCAACAATTCAGTTTAAATTCTTGATTATAAATATCTAGACAAATCTTGGTTTTGTGCACATTGCATTTGATTTTTTAATTTCATAGAAAACAATTCCAAAACAACTTGACTTTTTATTTTAGGAAATGTAAAAGTGGAATTTGGAAAAATGAAAATGCCAAAGATTGTCCAAGTAAGCAGGGGAGTTTAGCAATTTATCTCATGCTATTTTATAGACTGAACTGTAATTTTCAGTTTAAAATAAATTATAACATTTTATTCATAAAAATTGGAAAAATCAATTATTTTCTCTATTAATATTTGAAGAGATTATTTTAAAAGATTTTGAAGGGAACCCAAAGTTACTATTTATGTGGAGGACCATGAATCTATTTTACAAATTTATAAGTTTATTATTCTTTCACACTTAGTAACCCCTTGTATCTTTGTGACTTGGGGTGAATCCACAAAAAATGTATGTGTAGCCCACAATTGTTTTTAAAATGTCAAGCAACTTAAATTTAGGTTAGAAAAATATTTTTTATAGTTTTTATTTAACTATTTGGATAATTTTATCAATACTTTTGTTTATCAAATTTCAGTTCATTACTTTATATTTGTTATGGTTAGCCTGTAGACTCGTTTGTGGAGTAGAGAGCCACAACCTCCCCATGTAAGGTATTGTTGCTGTGGTTTTTGTAGAAAATAGGTTTATTCCTCTAACAATACAGATAAAGTAAAAGTCAAGCATTTATCTGCTTAATGCGAATCTCTTTCTGCTGTTTGAATAAATTAATAGGTCTGAACAAAATGTTGTCTGTAGTATATGGCTTGAAAGTTTCCACGTCTATTGAACAGGTGAAGAGGCTCATCTCTTGTTTCCTGTTTAGGATGCGGTTTCCGGTTTTCTCTTTTCGAATCTCTTCAATCTTATGTAGCCCCCTGCACATCATTGACGTTACCGCCTTGCTCGGGGTGATATGATTAAAAAAAAAGTAAAACGTTTTCATTAGTTAAATGTATTTTTCCCTTTTATTTCATTATAATACACAAACAAATTTTTACATTTCATTTATAATAATATATTATTTATTTGACAGAATTTCACTGATAAAAACGAGTTGCATTTTTTTTTATGAAATTGCTTCTGAAATTTTAGTTTTTAACTTAAAATAAAATTTAATTTTACCCAGTATTCCGATTAAATACACTCAACTTCCAAATATTAAAAATTAAATAAATTAATAAATCTTTACTAATTAATATTTAATTATTTTTTTGCTTCTCATAGAAATATACTTAGAGCCACAAACTTTCTAAACAAAATCCGCAAAACGCCTTTTAAATAATTTAAGTATACTTGAATTTAAATTTTGGTTCCATTTGAAAGATGATAATGTAATGTTAATCTGAATTACAATAAAAATTAATTTTCCAGCATAAAAAATTTGCTTAAGCATTTTTGAAACATTGGTACGATTTTTTATCATCACTCATTCAAGCACCATTTTATACGAAAAAAGCAAACAAATTTCTGTTAACTTTTTAAAAATGAAAAACCTTTTTTGAAGATTTAATTTTAGCTTGAACTGAAAGCTACATGATTAATTTTATTATTTACACTAAGCACAATACTTTGATAGATTTCAAATTCTATCGATTGGAATTAGAGTTTTACTATGATTACAATTACAATACATTATCCATAATAATTTAATAAAACGCGTTTTTTATGATTGGGTCAGAAGAAATATCCTGAAGATATCATGTAAGCTAGGATTAAATTTACTATTTCAAGTAAGAAAAATACTGTGGTATATTTGAAAGAGAAATTTTATTGATTGAAATCGATATTTTTTCAAAATGGATGAACTAAAATTGCAGATGTTTTCAAGGATAAATTTGAATGATTTTTTAAATCCAGTTGATTGATTTTCAGGGAAGCACAATTTGGACGCAGAAATATGTTGGGATTTCAAATAGAAATGCAGAAAACAATAGATTAAGGACTTAGCATACCATTCCAGAAAACTTTATCTGCTTAAAAAAAACTTTCAACAGCGTTGCTATCCATATTATAATCTACATATGCTTGTAAACCTTTGTTCTCAGTAATGAACTTTGTCATGTCTCGTATCAGAAGTAGCCTGATCGATGAAACTAGTAGTGCTTGCATATTTCTCAACTTTACTAAATATCAACCCGATTAAGGAACTGGAACACCATTCCAGAAAACTTTATCTTCTTAAAAAAACCTTTCAACAGCATTACTATCCATATTTTAATCTACATATGCTTGTGAATCTTTGTTCTTAAGAGATGACCTTTGTCATGACTCGTATCCTGAAGTAGCCTGAAAGATGAAACTCGCAGTGCATGCGTATCTCTCTAGATTACTAAATATCAAACCAATATATGAAATCTCTGTTATCAGTGATGCAACAGCAGAAGTCTAGCTGATAATCTAAAAAGTGTCAACAAGTTTTTTATCTCGAGTTTTATTTGCTGTTTTTGAAAGAAAATGTTCAGGCTTGTTTAAATGTAGATTTGCTGGTAAATAAATTTATTTTTCGTTACGTCATTAGTACAGTACCCGTTACTTTGTAAACAAATGAGCTTTTACATCTGGATCGTCCGGCAGTCTTGCATGAATAATGCCAAGTTTATATTATGATAGTGTTTTATTTATTGTCAGTTAATACCAAATGTAAATATATTTCTTTAATAAGAAGAGCAGTATTAGGTTAATCACAACACTGTGATACCGCATTTTATAAAAAAATACAGATATGTATTTTTAATTTATTTGTTTAAACATTATTTTTAATGGATACTCATATTTGAGTAGATGCTGTTTTTTTTATTATTAAACAGTATATTTATTTACATCTACTGACCTAAATAATTGAGAAATCGTGTTAGGAAAAAATCTACACATTGATTTTCCATGAAGAGAAGTCAGTTACTTCTATTCTAAAGTAGGCCTTACCCCATTTTGTATTCTTTTTAATTTACATACAATGAAGACGACAACGGAGTTATACGCATATAATATATAGAGATCAAGTAAGAAAAAAAAGAGGCTAGATTGATAAATATGTTTGACTGCTGATTGAAAAGATCAGGAAGCGTTGCCCAGACTCGGGTCGTGTCTTAACTTGTGCCACCAACGAAAGCAACTCGATCTCATTTAACAAACAAATACTACATAACTTATTACTGAAAGAAATACTGTATACTTTATTAGTAAAGGAAATGCTGTATATTTTATTACTGGTTGAATCGTGTGACTGACGGATGAAAACGGCTCTTCTTATAGTATAGATTTATAATGGATTTCAAATCAGCAAAATATTTTAAATCACCTTTTACTATGTTTCAGTCATTAAAATATCTCACTGGTAAAAAGTGATTAATTGAAAAAGCTAACAGTGTGAACTTTTTGTGTTGATGCTACTAATAATTAATTTGAGTGAATATCTATGGCAGTTATATTTATATACTTACAGACTAGTAAAAAATATCACAATTTTTTTTTTCGCATAATCCTGACAATTTTTTTCATTCAGTAAATTTTATATTATTTAAATAATTTCTTAAAATTCTGTATTTTTACTGCTCTGGTTTATTTTTTTTATGTTCTAAAAATAATTCTTCACGACTTAAGAGATATCAAACAATGTATTCTCGGAAAATGTTTGTTGACACATGAAAAAATGTTGTGACAGAAATCTGGCCGGTTTTAGTCTGCACTTTCAAAAGGTTTGCCTACCCCTACCATAGTAATAACTAAAGACTTTTAGTTAAATCAAGTGTCTCTCTAGCACTAACAATAGCTTTTTACCTTGATAATAACACCCTAGTACGAACCATAGTATTTTAGCTAAATAATATTTATCTGTAGCACAAACTCTACCTTACATAAATAACATACATCTCCCTAATATCTACTCTAAAATTTTAGCTAAATAATGATATTCCCTGACACAAACTCTAGATTTTTAATTCAATAATGTCTCTCCTTTGCATTAACACAAGTTTTACACAAATAATGCCTGCCTTCTAAAAAATGAAAGCTTTTTAGCCGAATAATGTCTCTCCCTGGAATTAACCCTGGCCTTTTAACTGAATAATTACTCCGTAAGAATAAGCCATAGCTTTTTAGCTAAATAATAACCTTCCCAATCACAAACCTTAGCTTGTTACCTAAATAATGACTTCCTGGAATTAACCCTAGATTTAAACTAAATAATATCTCCCCCTAAGACTAACACTAGCGTTTTGAATTTATTAATGACTCCTAGGTATTAAGCTTTTTAGTTAAATACTGTCTCCCTATTACTAAATCCAGCATTATACCTAAAATTCCTTGTGTCCCATATTAAAAGAAGAAAACATCTTGAATTCATCATCTTAAATTCGTATCAGAAACTTCATTCAAGGTTCTATCTTTCAATTTAAAATATCAGTTAATGTTATCCAGGATTTTAATTTCGATTAAATACACTCAATTCTTAAGTATTAAAACTGAAAAACAATTTACTAATTAACATTCAGTTACCTATTAGCTTCCTATAGAATTATACGTAGCGCCATAAATTAAAAACCAAGAAAACCCGACAAAGGCACTTTAAATAATTTAAATGCCTTCTTTGAACTTAAACTTGTGGTTCTATTTCAAAGATACTGCAGTGTACAGGAAGTTATCTCCTCAACGGCTTAAAATTGACTGACATATTTGACTATCTGCAAATGAGGATCAACACAGAGGAAAACACTTAAAAGAATATATATCAACCAATCATAGATCAGAAAAATATATTTGAAAGTGATCCTATTTTGTCTTCCAAAACTGTATAAGTACGCATAATTTTGTGTCTCTCGTCAGAGGGCTTTTTAGCCGTTCCCCTGGAACCAAGTCCAGGCGATATACATTTGTTAACCTCTCACCCTGTCTATATCTCCTTCTCTCTCGTGCTGAGTTCTGTACCTTTCCTTCTTTTCCAAAGAACAATTTGTAAAGACAGACACAATGAAATGAACATCTATCTGAGCTGTCACATGAAAGACATCTAGACAATCTTATCGTTATTACAGCTTTCATACATTCAACTTATTTTCTCTTGTAGGGAATTAATATAAACTCTTTTACCAACCTTTACCAGACATATGTATATTGCTATCATTTTGTATCTTACAAAAGTATTTCATATTCAAATAAATTATTATTTTTATAGACCATATTGATTGTTCTTATTTTCATACATCTCTTTTAGTGGACTATAATATTAACAAAGCCCAAACAAATTGAAAACTCACAGAATATTCAACAATAATACTAACCTAAAAGAAATCCGAACAAAATTAAAATTAAGTTGTATTTATAAATAACAATTTTAATCATTTTAAAACGTTTTTGCATTAAATCAAACCGCCATTTTATACAAAAACAGAAAGTAAGAATACAAATGTGTCTATCTTAATCTTTTTTATATATTTATCTATGTATCTCAGTCTATCTATCTATCTCTTTTTCTCTTCGTTTATCTATTTATATATTTATCTTCATTACTTACCTAATAGATTGCATGTGTATATTTGTTGTTTCTACCCAAGCCAATTTGCAATTATTAGATTTTTTTAAAATCAAAATAAAGAACAAATTCTCTCCAGAGATTTTGTGTTTTGCTCGCATTCAAAATCATCCATTTTATGTCGCCTTCATTCTAGTCTATTGGTTTAATTAAAAATAAAAAAATCTAAGCTATATATTACAATATATTAAAAGAAATGAGAAGACAAGGAAAAGGTAGCTTTTGACATGAAACTTACCTAATTAAACATAGTTTGTTTACTTCGTGTTGACGAAATTTGCAATTCTCGGAATTTCACCAAGCCTAGTTTCACTTTGTCAGTGTTTCAAAATCATGAAATTAAAATTAAATGTTAGATTTTTACAATTCACTCAAAATTATGTTGACTTAAATATCAGTGATCAAAAGTTTTTTTTAACCATATAAATATTTTTGTTTCCTTCAAATTACATGAACAAAAAGTGTTTTTTCATTATTATTACCAAATGTTACAGTCACTTTGTATTAAACTCCAAAAGAACTTCAATTTTTGCATTAATTACTTGCTGATTTTGATAATAATTAATTAATTAGAAATGTACGAATTACATTTTGAATCCGTTAATAAAAAATATTAGTATCAAATTATTAAAAAGGATAAAAGTAGGAAAATATAAAAAAATGATTTATATTTTATTTTACAACAATTATTTCTTATTTGTGAAAATAAAAAAAAATATTTTTAAATTTTGTACAAAAAATTAGTTTAATTATTTATTCTTATTAATTATTTTATATTACTAACTAATAAATACATCTTTATGTACTGTTTTTAATTTATATCACCAATAACTGTATATTTTACTAACTATTTTTCTATTTACTAAGGATTAAAGTAGTTTCATTTTGTTTTAATTTTATTATACTAATAGCTAATAATAAATGATGATAAATTCGACATTTTTGTTGAAATGAATCTTGCATTTCCATCAAACGGGAATTATGTATTTCAGTTTTCTCGTCAATTTCAGATGTAGATCTTCCTATATTTAACAAAACTCTTTACAAATCTACATTCAAATATTTTACTGATTTTTTCTTTCGATTTACATTTGACAAGAAACAAAATAATTACGAATTCTATTCCAAAAATCAAATTCCCAATATTTACAAAAGTTTTATTCGACATTTTTGTTTTATTTACAAAGAATGATACTTGATGGAATTAAATTCGATTTTATTCAGATTTATCACAAATTTGAAGTTTGTTTAGTTTGAATTGCTTAAAAGGGAAAAAAAAGAGAATTTGCCCCCCTCTCTCTCTCTCTCTTCGCGACATGTTCTCTCTCTTACTTTTCTAATCCCCCTTCTTCCATCGTAAAAAACCTCTCATGTTAAAATACTCTCATGTCCAGTGACGTCTTTTTCTCGTCCAATCAAATGTCTTGTATTCCAGTGACGTCACCCGTACATCCCCCACCTCGCCGTGCTTTACCAAGACCGCACTATAACTATAATACGGTCTTGGGTTTTAAGTCTCTTCACCAGAAGTCAACGACGAAGGTTACAGATTTATTTGCTCTCGTATTTTTTGACGAAAACCAATTTCACCCAAAGTGAAAAAACAAAATCAAATGTAAGTAAAAATTTTCTCCATTTCCAAATCATCCAATCTTCTTTCCCTTCTTAGTTTTTAATCATTTCACCCCGATTAATAAGAATTATTTGCTTTAGTTTAATGAAAAAAAAGGACCACGCTCTAATGTGTCTGTCTTCATTTTTATTTACTTGTCTGGCTTTAAATTGAGGGAAGGATTCAAAATCACAATTAGTGGTCACCTTTTTATTATATAGATTAGTTTTCCTTTTTTCAAGCCAAAATAGCAGAATTTGTATCTATCGGTCTATTTATTTAACTGTCAGTCTAATTTTTTAATGGTTTAATGAAAAAAAAAGTTCAGTCAACAGAAGATAAATTCATCTCCAATTATTTGACGGACATGTCCGTCAAATAATTGGAGATGAATTTATCTTCTGTTGACTGAACTTTTTTTTCAAAAAAAGAAACAGAAAAGAGTGGTTTACTAGAAAATAAGAAAGTTTAAAAGAAACAAAGAGAGAGGAGGATAGATAGATAGATGAAGGAAATATTAGAAATAAAAAGAAAAGAACAATTAGGACGTGGTTCTATTTTTTTGTCATTATATATGTTACGATTTTCCTGTTTTTACTGGCACACGGCCAGTAAAAACAGGAAAATCGTAACATATATAATGACAAAAAAATAGAACCACGTCCTAATTGTTCTTTTCTTTTTATTTCTAATATTTCCTTCATCTATCTATCTATCCTCCTCTCTCTTTGTTTCTTTTAAACTTTCTTATTTTCTAGTAAACCACTCTTTTCTGTTTCTTTTACACTTTCTTTCTTCTTTGACAATCTTTCACTCTCTCTGAGATTTCATCCACCCTTTTCCCCATTCATCTTCCTTCTTTTGCGATTTTAGATGCAAATTTTTTTATGAAGGAATCTTTTTATTCTTCAACTAATATTTCGGGCCAATTTTTTTATATTTCGAACTTTTTTTTAATTTATTTTTTCTTTTCAGATTTTGTGAAGAAAATTTCAAAATGGCGTCGATGAATGAAGAAAGATTCCTTTGTTCGAATTGCGACCAATTTTTGGAATTGTCCTCGAAGACATTGCCATGTCTTCATTCTTTGTGTCTGTCATGTCTGGAAGGGCAATTTCAAGCAGCGACACAAGACGATGTGAAATGTCCACAGTGCCACGCCTCCATAGAGACGCGTGATAATTTGAGACTTTCACCATTTTTGGTGAAGACTCTGATGCGCCAACGTCTGGAATCTACCGAATTGTTGTGCGATTTGTGTTCGGAAGATGACGGCACCGAATCGACCGGCCAGATTTGGTGCCCAGATTGCCAGAAACTCTTCTGCCAAAACTGCCAGAAATTCCATAGAAGATTGCAGCCGGAACACAAAACAAGGAACGTGGGCGGCATGTCGAGGGTGAAGGCCATGGGGGTCATGACGTCGGGCAAGTGTTGCCTGCACCGCAAACCGAAGGACGCCTTCTGCGACCGGTGCAACATGTGCTTCTGTGACGCGTGTTACGTTGATCACGTGACCGCCTCCTCCCAGTGTCCCCCGCGGCCGTTGTCCGTCAGAGAGGAGGCGTCGAAAGAGAAACTGCTCGGCCCCGCCCTGGAGCAAGACCTCCGAGATTTCGAAATCCGGGTCCGAATGAGGAACGAGCGGACGAGGCAATCCATGGAACAATTGTCCATGGAATCCGATTCCAAATGCACAAAATTGTGGCGGGATTTTGAGGCATTTATGGAAGAGACGCGACGAAAGGTGGAAATGTTGTGCGAAGATATGAGAGAGGCGACATCCGTCCAATTAGAAAAATGGCACTTCTCCCTAAAAGAGAAAGACAACCTTTTGAAAAAGGTCAAGATTTGGCGCCATCAAGCTCGTCAATTACTAAGGGACGACGCCCAAGACGATGACGTCCTTTGTGGGTTAAGGTTGCTGGGGGCGGAGCTTAGATCTCGGCTCCCACAATCGTTTGTCCCACATGAAAAAGCGGAACTGACGCTAACATTCCCAAAATGGTGTCACGATTCACTGGACTCGTTGAGAAAAGAAATAATCGAGTTGACGACGGTCGGGACATCCGGGTATTTCCAGCACCAAAAAGAATACCGTCTGCGGGATTCGAACCTGCGGAGTATTTTCTCGATTTTTGCCACCTGCGAAGACGATCATGTCTTTGTCTGTGATTTGGTCGACCGTTCGGTGAAAGAATTCGATCAGTCTGGCGAATTCGTTGGCCGATGTTATTTGACGGACGGAGGAAGGAGATTCCCACCCGCGGACATTTGTTGCCCTTCAGATGACACTTTCGTCGTTTGTTGTCCTCGAGATTCTGGTGCGGGGGGAAAACTTTTCTTTTTGGAGAGAAAAAAGTGCCCCTTATTTTTACAAATTGAAAAAATAATTGACACAAAAAAGAAATTTTTTTCTTTGTGTCAATTTCACCGACAAATTTTTGCCTGTGACGCGGAATTTAAAGAAATTGTTTGTTTTTCGGAAACAGGAGAAAAAATGAAAACAATCTGCCTGAGTGAGTGGCCGGGAAGGGGTGGGGATTACTGTGCCCCACTCCTTCGTGTCGATCCCACGACTGGGAATTTGTTGGGGTCGAGGGGAGGAACGTCGGAAATTTTTCTTTTCGACCAAAATGGAGAAATTCTCCAAAAGATAAAAATTAAAGAAAAAATTTCCGATTTTCGTCCAAATGAATTTGGACATTATTTTTGTTCTAACGACGAAGGAATTTTTTCTATTTTGCCGGAAAAAGTTCCGTACAAATTTCCCACTAAATCTGAATTTGATTCGATGATTTTTGCTTCGCCCTCAAAATTATTTGTTTCTTTTGAAAAAGATGGAAAAAATTTCATAAAAATTTTCAAAATTTATTAAAAGAAAAAGATAAACATTTTGAATTTAATTTTTAAATTATTTTTTCATATTTAATAAACATTTTCAAAAATTAATTAAAGAAAAATTAAAGTTTTCATATTTTTTTATTTTTGAAAATAAAATTAATTTTTTAAAAATTTATTTTTCTGTTTTTTTTTAATTTAAATTTTTGAGAGTTTTTCGATGATTTAACAGTATGAGTTGAGGTGAATAATTGCGGAAAATGTTGAGTTTCGTAATATGAGTGAAGATAAAAAATGATGCGTGAAAAAGAATTTTGCCAGAAACTTTCCTTTTTTTCTTCGTCTTTTTTTTTTAACCCTCAATTGTTGACAAAAGAATTGATTTCATTTTTTAAAGGTTAACCATATGAGTGAAGGCAAAAATATGCCGGTATGTTTTTACCTTCTTCCTTTTTCTTCATATTTTCTTTCTTTTTTTTTTTCTTTTTTTTTACTAATTACAACCGTTTTCGTTTACCGGTGGGTGGTGGTTAATTTTCTGCAATTTGTTTTCATTTTTTTCCGAGCACTTTAGCCAATTTGATTTCTTCACTGTATTCTTTGGAAAAGGCATAAACCCATCTCGTCCTTGCAAGTGATAATGTGTAGTGCGATAAATAAATTTTCATTATGGAATTTCACGAACTTATGTTCAGGCGGGAGTTAATATGCAAAAAATAAAAAGATTTAAAAAATCTTCCTTTTCATTGGCCTTGTGCCATGCTCTATATTTGTTCCAGTCCCACTGAGTGTTAGCTTGTTCCAACTCTACAGACTGTTAGCTTATTCCAACTTTTGAGTGTTTCATAATAATAGTAAGATAAACTGTCGCAATTATTTCTTTTTACAAGAAAATCTACAGTGCGACAAACAAATTGTCGCGATTATTGAAATAACTGAAGATGGCAGATGTTTATTGTCTACTTATAAAACAGTCGCCTCCAAAATGTAAACTGAATTTTCTACACTAATCATAGTTTAGTATGGCACAAGGCCAATGGAAGAAGATTGTAATATATATAAATGGAGTATGTATATTAAAAACCCTCCTTGTATTATTAGCCTTGTGCCATACTATATATTGTAAAAACATTCATTGTAAAATCTATAGGGCGATAAATAAATTGTAATTATTTATTTTTACATGACATTCTATAGTGTGATGAATAAATTCTCACAATTACTACTTTTTACATAAAATCGAGAATACAATGAATAAATTGCCCCAATTACTTCTTTTTACATGAAAATTAATAGTGCTATAAAAAATTGTCGCATTTATTTCTTTTTAAATGATAGCGTAAACGCGATTAATAAATTTTTCTGTAATTTAACGAAAATATGTTGCGGTGGAAGCTAATCTTAAAAAGAAATAAGAGATTAAAAAACCCTACAGATAGATCTTGGCTTTGTGCCATACCATATATTACGTGATTGCTTCAGATTTAAAAGTTAAGTGACTGATAACATAAATACAATGATATAGTGACCATAAATCGGGTATTGGTTTAATATATCATTAATATAATGTTTACTCTGAATGACTACATATTTGGATACCAAATTCACAGAATGTTTGATTGTTCCAGTCCCAGTAAGTGTTAGCTTGTTTCAACCCCACTGAGTCGAGACCACCGAAAAGTTAAGGTCAGTTCGATTGTGACTACGTATGTCTTCAGTTAGCGATACCGGCAGTAATGAATGATTGTAAACTAAAGAAAACGTTTTAGAAAACTTTTCAAAATTATGTTTGAAAAAGAAACGGAGTAAGATTGTATACTGAAATTTATTTAATATTCATTCTTTTCTAAATGATTAATAATAATAAAAATATTGCTGAATGCAGCGTTAAAGCAGATAAACAAAACATCGCGTTACATTTCATTAAAATTTCATCAAGACTGAAATTCGTTCATTATTTTAATACTTTCAAATTTTGAAACAGTTGTTTTTTTTTAGAATTTTAATCAGCATCGTTTGTGTGCTTTTATTTCGACTTTAACAATTTTTCTGTAAAGTTACAATATCGAAAGTGATTTATTACTTTTCAACAACTGAATTATGAATTAAGGAACAAATAATAATTGAATTGAGACAAACAAATTACAAGTAATTGATTAAAAAATAAAACAACTGAACATAAATAAGATGCAAACGAATTTCATACGAACAATAAATAGATTTAAAAATCAAACAATATTTATAGAAAAATAGATTACAGGTACAAAATGTAAAGAATGGAATTCAATTATAATTTTAATTGTTTCAAATTTGAAAACAATTTTTTAAAAATTATAATTAACATTGATTTAATTTGCATGTTTTAATTTCAATTATAACAATTATTCTGTAAAGTTACAATATTGTAATTATTTAGTGATTATTACTCAAATACAGCGACAACTGAATTATGAATTCGGGAACAAACAATAACTGAATAAATAAACAAACAAATTATAAGTAAATGAATAAAAAGCAACTGAATATAAATAAGAAACAAATAAAATAAATGCAAACAAGCAAATGAACCAGATGCAAACAGTAAATAAATGTAAAAATGAAATAATATTTATAGAAAAATACATTACACATGCAAAATTTTTAGAAGTTTTTAACTTTTTTTTTCCTAGAAAAAAATTATTTAAAAGAGCATTTGTAGAGATCCAGACAAAATTCTTTCTATTTTTTCTATATTGTGACCCTCATAAAAAGTTTCAGCATTAAAAAGAAGCTCATTATCTGCCAAAAAATTCAGTTTTATATGCATGGCTAATTATCTTTGATTTACTGAATGAATAAAAGAAGAATTTTTATCAACTTACCAATGACTGCATAATTATACAGAACAAAATTTTTAGTTGTATCATTAGGATATAAGAGATAACCTCTATTAATCCCTTGAAAATTGTTGTTTATTTCAGGTATTTCTTCCACATTATCTCTTCCAGAAATTAAATCTTTGCAACTATTGCATTTAATTTTCTTAAAAACTGCATAACAGCAATAACCTGCTAAATATAGTATTACAGGAAGAACTTCTCTACATTTATTAACCTGATCCTCTTTATTGAAATATTTTTTGATTCTTCTTGCACCAATAGTAGCAATGTCATTACCAATTTTAATATAAAAATCATATTTGGAGGTTTGGTTTGCTGTTGTTCTGTGTTAATTTTCTTCATGCTTTTGTTACGGATATAGATAGCCGCACACACACCTAGACACATATATTGAGAATGGTCTCTGCGTGGTAACAAGAAGATGATCACGTGGGAGACTAGAGTCAGCTTTGGCATAGTAGGTCAACGATAGTTGACCCAGATATCCTTAGTAACAAATGTTTAGACAGGAAATAAGCTAGACATGGAAGTCAGTTGCAAGTCGTGAAGCAGCAGGAGTTAGAATCGGCGCCAAAACAAATCACGTGGAAAGCAAAAGTTTGAAGTCAGTTGCAGGTCGAATCTAGGCAGAACTAGTCATATTTGCTGAGCACTGATAAATGATAAATGAAGGGAAAACGCATCTGAGATAATAGCGTAATTTAACCAATTAATCTTGAGCAACTCCGGATAAGAAAAAGACCGAACTTATAAATTATTAGTCGTTAAAACAAGAAAGAAAGAAAGAGAAGCTGAATCGTTTTATCAAAAAATATAGCGACGAAGATAAGAGAAGATTTGTATACTGGTTTATATTTGTTGAAAAAACAAGAAAAAGAAAGTGGAGCCGAGCCGTTTATCGAGAAAGAAAGAAATATAGTGACGAAGATAAAAGGTGTAATATTATTTGCATGCTGACTTCTACTTATTGAAGGAAGATGAAAGGTAGAAGTATATATATATTCTTCTTTCGTGTTCAAAGCGAATTATTTTGGACAAGCTAAAATTTTATAAGTAGCCAAAACAAAATGTCAGGATTTGTATGATGCGGTCAGGCGGGGTTAAAGACCCCAATAGTTGTTTCTGAGAACAGAAATTTGTGGAATTGAAAAAAATCAGTAGCTGTCAGTAGCTGTGAGTTGCTGTTAGTAGTAGTCGTTGGCTGGAGAGTAGTTTTTGTGAGTCGAAATGTAACGACCGTGGAAAAGGGTTCCCAACTGGGGGAGCCATGACCCTCGGGCGGTCACCTACCAAAAAACTTATGGCTAAAGAGTTAATGCCGCCCATTAACTTAAAGAGTTAATATTGAATAATGCGCCTTCGATATGAATCCCGAAAAAAACGTTATTGTTTTTTTTTTGTTTTTTTTTTAATCATGGTAGAATCTAAATTTCTAATTCTTCGTTCGCACTACTTCGGTAAATTCCGTTAAACTTCGATAAGAACCCGAAAGAACTTTGTTATTTTAGAAGTTGAACAGAGAATTGACAGCCCTGATTATAATGAATACGTGAAAAGACCTTAATGAGATTTGAAGAGCTCTGTTTACTTTAACGAAACTTAGAAGAGAATTTTTATTTAAGGGTTGAAAGTTCTGATATTTTTAAACTCTCTCTCTCTCCGTTGTAAACTGGCATTCCGACAACTGTATTATCATTCTGACAACTGTAATATCTGCTCCTGTAACTAATAATTGTTTTATATATATATATATATATATATATATATATATATAAAGACATTCTTTGTAACTCTCCAGGTGTGTTCGACCTTATTCATTTAATTAATTTTTTTTTTGTTTTGTTTTGGTGCCGTGTTTATTTTCAACCACAATTGTGCACCAGTGTCCGGTTTGGTTCTGGTGTAATATAACAATCTGGCCCCACCCGAGGAAGTGATGCAAGCGATGGTGTTTTCCTGTCGGTGAAGGGAGCGGATGTCGTTTTGACCTTATTTCCGACAGCGGCGGAAATGGCTACAGAGGCAAACAGATCAGGTGCCTCTTAGAATTACGTGGGCGAGGCAAAAAACCGGAAGGAAAGTCCCGGTTCTAGAGGACTATATAAGGACCTCGACACACGGATTCGCCAGTAGCAGAGAACGGCCGGTGGAAGCAGAGAGAGACAACACAGGCAGACTACACTCCCGTCAACCCATTAGAAGCGCGCTCTCTCAATTCTCTGTTCCCTATTCTACACGGTTCATCGTCATTAATAAAAATATAACTTTATATTTTTATATATATGCGTGTTTGTTGTTTGTCGATATACAACAGACGCATAATTGGTGCCTAGTGACTTGCTGTTTTGAGACAACAAAACAGTTAGATGCGAGCTGGTTGCCACGGCGACGATTGAAATTCAACGGACTTAAAACTACCAGATAGAAAGAAAAAAGAAGACGAAAATAGAAGCAGCCGCACGACTATAGACATCAGCCAAGGTAGGTGACTCTTTGATTTGATAGTGTGTGTGTTTGCTCTTGTTTATAATAAGTCTAGTTAGTAAAAAAAAAAAAATGGAACAGCATACTTTTGCCGATTTTGTTCAAGGTCTGACCCTAGAATTGAGAAATGTGGCTTGTTCGGTGTCGAACACTTTAAGGGGAGAAGCTTTTTTAAAAAATATACAGCCATTAGCATGCAAAGAAGATGGTGGTTGTAATGCTTGGTTGGAGGATATGGAGAGGTACTTTAAAGTTGTGCGCGTGGCAGAAGAAGACAAGTGTCAGGCAGCTCTTCTCACAACAAGGGGAGCTGTTGGACACTATGTATATAGACTAATTTCTAGTAACCCACATCTCACATGGAAGGAGTTAAAAACTTCTTTAAAGGAATATTACGGATTAGTTTTAGACCCCGACGCACGGTTAGTCGAATTAGTGAACATTAGGCAGGGTAGAACGGAGGGGTGCAGGACTACATGCAGAGAGTAGTACGCCTAGCGGAGAGCGCATATGTTGGGGTTGACGGGAGGAATGAAGTTGTTACAAAACAAGTTCTAGGAATTTTTATAAAAGGTCTAAGGGATCGGGAAATAAAGATGGCAGTTATGAAGGATGAGCCACAAACACTAGAGGCTGCCTATCAGAGAGCGTTATCTGAGTTGAGATGGAAAATTCGACTCGACGCAAACTCTGAATACGAAGAGGAGCCTATGGAAATTTGTCACTCTCGGAGACGGGTACCATAGAAGCCGTAAGCCCCGCTAAATCTAATAATAATAATGATAATAATAGGAATAAAAACAATAGAAAAGTTGGGACTCGTGAGCGGGAGAGGAACGGGAGCGTTGTTAGGTGTTGGAATTGTGGGAAAGAAGGCCACATAGCAAAATTTTGTAGACACGCCCCGGGAAACGGCAGAATTCCGTTCGTGCGACGCCCAACGAACGGAACAAGACGGTACCAACGCACATAGTTGGTAATATGGGCGCGCCAAATTCCATCTTTATTAGAATAGAACGTAGACCTTATAGGGCATTGGTAGATACGGGAGCAGAGGTATCAGTTATAAGCTGTAGGGCATTTAAAAAATTGCGACAGGGACTTGAACTGCAAAAGAGGGACATTAAACTTCGAACTGCGAATGGATCCCCGTTATACGTTGAAGGCCTTTGTCGTCTACAGGTCCAGATAGGAAGTAAGTCCATACCCCATGATTTTTTAGTTGTGAAAAATCTCAATAGAAATGTTATACTTGGCCGAGATTGGCTGATGCAGAACGGGGTGAGAATGTATTTCGATTTGGGGGCATTGAAGATTGGTGAAGAATACGTGGCATTGGAGGAGGATGTTCATATTTCCTCTATTGTTAGGTTAGCTCAAAAAGTAACATTAAGACCTCAACACCTGCATGCTTGTCTGGGATTAACCAGGCTGAGAAATGGACGTGGCAAAGAATATGAAATCGAACAGCTGAGTAGTGGATATGTTAGCAACTTATGTGGTATATCAGTAGCCAACGCAGTTGTAAAAATGCCTAAGTCTCGTAAGTTTCAGTTACTGATAATGAATAACACTAACCAGACAATCACTTTGAGACGGGGGTGTCCGCTGGCTAAATTGGAAAGGGCAGGTAATATTACTGAAATTACTATGCCCGATAAACAAAATAATAAAAGTCCTGATGTAGATTTGGAACAGGTACATGTATCGGAGGAATTCAAGCCTGAAATTAACAAATTGCTAAAAAGAAATAGGGACATGTTCGTTAGTGACGACAAGAACCTGGGTAGAACCGATACTGTGGAGATGCGTATCGATACTGGAACGCATGAGCCCATAAGAAAACGCCCATATCGCACACCCCTAAAACAAAGAAAGACAATGGATTCAGCAATCGACGAAATGATGCAGGCAGGTGTAATTGAGAGATCCAATAGCCCGTGGGGTTTTCCAGTAGTTTTAGTAGAGAAGAAAGACGGTGGTAAGAGATTTTGTGTAGACTTTAGAGCACTTAATAAGATTACAAAGAAATATGCTCGACCTCTTCCTGTCATCGATGATATACTGGCATCACTTGGTTCGGCAAGGTACTTTTCGAAGCTTGATTTAAAATCAGGGTACTGGCAAGTTAAGCTTCATGATGATGACAAAGAAAAAAGTGCATTCACCTGCCACAAGGGTCTGTTTCATTTTAATGTTATGCCATTTGGACTTGCAAACGCACCCGGCATCTTCCAGGAATTAATGTCAGTTGTTTTACGGGGACAGGAAGATTTTGCTCTGGCATATTTAGATGATATTCTGATATTTTCAAATACGGTGGAAGATCATTTAAGACATATAGACACAGTCTTGAGTAGTTTACGTAAGCACAACCTTAAACTGAAGCCAGCTAAGTGTGAGTTCTTTAAGAAAGAGACCCAATACCTGGGGTTCAAGATAAGTGAAGAGGGAATACAACCAGACCTCAATAAAGTCAAGGCTATAAAGTCAGTTTCTACTCCAACCACTGTTAGGCAAGTAAGAGCTTTTATTGGGATGACCTCATACTATCGCCGCTTTATTAGAAATTTCTCTGATATAGCCGAACCGCTGGTCAATTTGACAAGGAAATATGCACGATTCCAATGGGACGATGCTTGCCAAACCGCTTTCGATACACTAAAAACGAAGCTCGCGGAGATGATAACACTAGCCTATCCCAACCCAAATAAGGCGTATAGGTTATATACTGACGCATCCGATCAATCGATTGGGCATGCCTATCTCAGGTAGTGTACGATAAGGAAAATAGGAAGGATGTAGAAAAACCAATTTATTTATTGTCCCATAAATTAAGTGACACACAAACGAGGTGGTCAACTATAGAGAAAGAGGCTTATGCCATACACTATGCTCTTCAAAAACTGAATCACTACCTGCATGGCGCAACATTCACAATATACACTGATCATAGGCCCCTGGAGCACTTACTTAACTCGCCCATACAAAATAAGAAGATACAGACTTGGGCTCTGAGCATGTCTGGCTACAATTGCAGCATACAGTATCTTAAGGGTAAGG
Source organism: Ascarosepion bandense (assembly GCA_037127315.1). NCBI lineage: Eukaryota > Metazoa > Mollusca > Cephalopoda > Sepiida > Sepiidae > Ascarosepion > Ascarosepion bandense. The sequence goes on along the minus strand of JBBBDQ010029176.1, from coordinate 108,940 downwards.
ATAATGTTTGCGCGGATCTCTTATCACGCGCTGTTGATGTGAACGAAGACCATATTGCTTCTCCAGTAGATATAGATGATAGAAATTACTTGGTTAGTGTTATAAACTCCAACCTAATGGAGCCGGAAGAATTAGCAGCCCATAAAAATGTCGGAAATTCATCAGAGGCACCCGAACGGCCCACATTGAAAGGAATAGACATAATCAGGGAGCAAGAATCAGACAAAAACATCTTAGACCTGAAGATTAGATTACGAAATGGTAGGGCTACCAAAGCAGAACAGAAGAGATATATAGTAATGGATGAGGTGGTGTACTATTTGTCTCAACCTGATGATGAACCCCTCATCAGGCTGTATGTACCATCTCACCTTAGAAAAAGGGTGCGAGTTCAATACCATGATGACAGTGGCCATATGGGGGTGGATAAGACATTCCACTCAATAAAACAAAAGTATTTCTGGCCTTGTTTACTTAGAGAAATAAATGATTTCGTAGGTAAATGTATCCCGTGTCAGACAAGAAACCTAAAGAGGCAGCAACCCCACATACAGGAATGTGACTTCCCTCCTTTTCCTTTCGCAAAGGTTGCTTTAGAATCCAGTGATTCGGATGACGAATCCGGAGCGGAACAGACCGACTTTCCAGTGCACAAAAATCGACACCAACGTGTGGAATCAGACGATGAGTCTGATGTTCCATTAATGGAGCGTCGCATCATGACGCGACGTAAAATGGTGAATAAAAACGTGTCAACTATTGATAGTGATGATAGAATCGGTGGTATAAATAATGTTTCATCCACGTTCGAGGATGATTGCTCAAAGTGCGAAACGTCTGGATCGACTCATGTAGATCAGGGTTTTTCTAGGGAATCACCGAGCAGCGAAGATGCCCAAATGAGGCAAACGTCTGTTGGGGCAAAAAGCACGGATAGACCTGCAGATTCCACAGTTGATCGGAACAAAAAGAAAGAACAACTGAAAAGTCTTGTAGACTTATTGGCTGATATGCTATAGGATTGGGAAAGAAAGCAGTGGGAGGATTAACGATAGTTTAAGTGAAATAGTTAGGTCACCTTCCTTATAGCAAAACATGCTTAAGATACAAACTAAGGAACTACGAGTCACGGGTCCATTTTTTTAGACTAAATTAAGATAGATGAAACCTCTAATCCTTCACAAGTAAATTGCATGCGGATTAACGTTGGAATCAGGGTAATTTTCTTCGTTTTCTATTGAACATTTCTCGGTCAGACTATGAATGATATGTACTGCAGATAATGGCAGTTTTTCTGTGTTCAAACATAGTATGTTTGAAATTAAATTAAATTAAATGAAGTTACATGTGTAACAATAAACTCGAGCGGAAACACGCATGGTGTTGGTCAAAGGTCATTTACTCGATGTCAGTTTAGAAACTGGGGCGCGGTTACCGCCTATGATCATATGGTCGTGCATCGAGGCGTCTACGCGTATGGACAGAGTCGAGAAAGGAAACGAACATTGAAAGTTACAGAAACTTAAAAGAACAATGAAACATCGAGCTGGGAGAACATTATTCTACAATGGACACGAACATTGTTGGGTTGCCGATGTAGGCTCCCCTATATTTTTTTTTTGATTTGTTTGTTTCGGCGTGCACATGTTTTGTACAATTGTCGGGCTTGTGTGGCATGGGGGTGTGTGTGAGGGTGTTGCGCTTAAAATGTTCTTAGGTGAACATTTTGGAAAATGGGAGGGCGAGGAGTGTAATATAACAATCTGGCCCCACCCGAGGAAGTGATGCAAGCGATGGTGTTTTCCTGTCGGTGAAGGGAGCGGATGTCGTTTTGACCTTATTTCCGACAGCGGCGGAAATGGCTGCAGAGGCAAACAGATCAGGTGCCTCTTAGAATTACGTGGGCGTTGCGTGGGCGAGGCAAAAAACCGGAAGGAAAGTCCCGGTTCTAGAGGACTATATAAGGACCTCGACACACGGATTCGCCAGTAGCAGAGAACGGCCGGTGGAAGCAGAGAGAGACAACACAGGCAGACTACACTCCCGTCAGCCATTCTATATGCGCCCTCACCCTTTCCGTTCGTCGTCATTAATAAAAATATAACCTTATATTTTTATATATGCGTGTTTGTTGTTTTGTCGTCATACGGCGATATATAACATTGGTGGAGAGACGACTACTGAAATTGCACAACGCCATTAACTCAGTAAAGTTTTTATCCCTGCTTGAACAAGAATAAGATATAGTTTTGATATTAGTTCCTAATATTTGCATAGGCTCCCCAAAAATTACTGATGAAATATTTGTGCAATATGGAAGAATGGTTTATATTCCCCATCATTACTAACACATTATTATATCCATGATATAATAACACCGTATTTACAGTAGAAATTGTAGAAGTGTTTAATTTACTTTCTTAAAAATACATGACAGGCATTTAGTGGCATCACGTTTTAGAGTGATGAAAGTAATCAATCTTTCAGTCAACTTCCATGTAATATTATTCGTACTCCATTATACTTATCAATTAAATATTTGTGATCATTTAATATTTCTTAGAACTTCTACTTTAGTTTAGAATAGATAATAATATAACTTTACTTGAGTTGCTCTCATTATACCTGCTCAATCTTTATTCGAACTTAACATGTGATACAGTAAAAAATTAATCACCTGCAGTTATATGGTCATCCACCCTGATTATGACATTTATGAGGTGAAACAATAAGTTAGATTTTTATTTTCAAAAAATGTTTTTGTCTTAATCAGTAACACATTAATGGCAAGAAAACTGAGAAAAGAATCCTACCTCTAGGATGAAAAAAGCTAATTCTTTAAGGAAATTATGTTATCAGTAAATGTTCCGTCAAGGTTCTTTGCCCGACCGGGGAAAGTCAGCCAAATAGTTGCGAAATTTCTCTTCACGGAGACCAGGCTCCTTGGTAAACCGGAGTTCGAAATGCTGCCAAAACGCCTTGCACATGTCGTCAGTCGACCTAAAGAGATGCCCCTCCGGGTCGCGCACCTCTCGAATGTATCGATCGTCGCCTTGGCGAAATTCTTCCCGACGCAGTTCTGCGCCCATGTTCACAGCTTCGGAGGATATATTGCTTAACTTATGTCTAATTACCTGGCCCATGTAACGTTTTCTAGTCGAACGCTCAAGGGCCTCCCTACCTAAGGCTATCTCTAGGTAATCCCCACCAGCCTCCGCCCGGGAGAAATTAACTCTAAGTGTCTTCGCCTTGTTCGCCTTATCTAGGTTGAGCCGCTGGCTGAATTGAGTGGCGAAAGACCTAATACTATCCTTAAGTCGCTCCCACCACTTATTCCAGATGACTCCCCCAGTTAACGCCCGCTGCACTAAGTTAATTAGCTGGCACCGAAAGTCCCGCCTGTCCAGTAAGAACAGATTGAACTTCCTGTAACCAGCCATACTAGCCCTAAATTCTAACGCTACACGGGCACAAACAAGTTTGTGATCCGTATAGCCTAACCAGTGGAACGTTGGGCCTTCTCCGAAGTCTATTTCGGTTTCTCTCACTAACACTCTATCCAGGTACGAAGATACCTTGGTAGAGGGTCAACTACGCGCCAACGTCCATATACTCCCACTCGGATGATCGACCCGATAGATATCGACAAGACCAAAATCGTCGATCAGATTAACCAGGCTACGATTACCTCTCCACCCGCTCTATCCCATTTGGGGCTCAGGATGGCATTCCAGTCCACAACTAAGATTAGTCGTTTGGAATCAACCAGGAAGGGCTGCAACAGCCGATAAAAGGAGACTCGCTCACCTTGATCCACAGGCGCATAAACCGCAATCAATCGGAAGGCCTTGCAATATCGGCCACGATCAACCGGTCCTCGGCAACGACATGGACAAGGTCAATCCTTGCATCCAGGGTACGCTTGACCAGCAAAAAAACACCTATGGCCTGCCGGCTCCCATATGCTGAATAAACGACAAAGTCGCTAGACAGTACACAAGAGTCGACGTCGCAAACAAAGTGCGTCTCTTGAATCGCGGCCACATCCACGCCGAAGGACGAGAGGTCACGAAGCAGGCGGGCTGTCTTACCCCGATCCCTCAGGCACCTCGCATTCAAGCTGGCTATCTTAATAGACGTCCTTTAGACCTGAAAAATAGAAGTAAAGGATTACAACTAGTCACATACCGGTTGAAAATCTTTGGTGTTTAGGACCTCGACGGATTGTCCCAGGGACCGTGTACCAACATCGGACGTAATCCGTCCGTCTGTGACAATACCACCGACGTCCGTGGGATAAGTTAGTTTTAAGATTCTGTATAGTGAGGGATGGACCAAAACGAGGAACCTCATTGATCGTGCATTCGCCTGCGACAATGTGTCGCCTCCGTTTTCTAGGATGAAGCGTATGGTGTTTCTGTTGCTGCTAGCCACGGCTCGAATGGTGATTTGGACGACGCGAAGTCTTGCGAGGTCAGCCTCTTTCACATCAGGATCTGATCCGATATTTTGAGCTGATGCTCAAAATAAGGATTAAAACTGATTGGAAACGTTTGACCACGACAGACTTTAGCAAAAGGTGGGTAAATGTGGCAAGCCTGGTTCGCCTGAACGGGGCTGGTCTTGATTTTCTCTTTTAGATCTGCTGGATGCATTGGGGTGGATTCCTGTTGAACCCTCCCCTGGTTAAGGTAGCTCTCTTTTGTGTACTTAGTTAAAGTGAACGAATGTGTTCCTAGCCTGTACCCGGCTTTCCCTTTTGTTATGATCTAAGTCGAGATTCCCAACCTTCCAAATTTGTTTTGGTCTCCTTTTATCTCGGTTGGTTCAGCCTTTTATTGTCCCATTCCAATAATTTATTTAGCGAGTGTGCGTCTTGATTTCTCCTTTAAGCGGTATACAGCGGCAACTCTTTTTTCTGGGATGGACGGATCTTACTAACATTATTATTTTAGTTCAAAATTTATTGTATTTTCAGTTTGTTTTTTGGGTTCATCCACCTCCCATCATTTCATTCTTCATTAAATTTTTTAAATTATTTATTATATTGTATATAAACACATTTTTATTGTTATGGATTTTCTCCCGTTTTAGGTGCCCCTCATAAATATGTGGTATTGTGGTGTAAGAAGGATTGGGAGGCGATGGATGGGTTCTTTTGGTGATTGAGCAAATTGTAACGAGTGAATGGGTTGTGATAGTGTTTAGCTAGGTATAGGATAGTTAAGCGAGAACCAACCTCTACCCCTCCCTTTTCGGCCTTGTGCCATAATGTGTATTTTTTACAAATAAATAGTGACACAGAGACAAACACTTTTCCTTATATATATATATAGAGAGAGAGAGAGAGAGATCTGGTGAGAATCTGATAAAAATTGTGGATTTGCATAAAGGACATACGCAAATACAAACATCTTGCCTTTTATATATAGAGATTAATTTCAAATTAGGTGCCGTCACTTTTTCGCAGGAAAACTGCATAGCGTAATGAAAAGGCCACAAACTTAACGAAAATAAAGTTTATCGTCAAAATGTTTATATTAATATTAAAATAAAGACCAAAGTATTTTTTTAATCCTCTTTAACACGTTCGAAATTTTGTTAAAAGTCTTGTTTTCTGTACATCATACCTATGGCCAACTTTTAACATTGACCTTTTTGCGCATGTTTTCCTATGGAAATTCTTGTAAGAATCTAATTTTCAGGATTTATTGACAAATGAATGAAATTATTTTTATATACTTTTATAATTTGCTTGAAGAATTCAGTATATTATGTGTATGTATAGGTTAAAAGCTCTCCTTTCATTCTGAAAATGAGACTATGATCTTGAAATATTATTGATTAATAAATAGGTAATACCCAACAACTTCACTACCGTCCTTTATTTTTCAGAACTAATTGTGATAGCCTTCAAAATTTACCTATACACCTATTTTTTTTTACACGTTTCTTTGAAAATTTAGTTAAAAATTTTTTTGTGTATATTACCTCCCACCATCTTACTTAATTTCATGAATATATTTTTTGTTAAAAGAAGAAGTCATTGTAGATTGTAAATCACCTACATTTTTTTTCAAATTTGTGCTATTTAACTGAAAATCTAAATTGAAAAATAATGAATCCGATAAAACTATGACATTAGTGAATTAAAAAAGCTTTTAGTTGCTTTTGCAAATAAGTAATATCAAGGGCATTATTGTCTGAAGAAATAAAATTTATACAAGAATTTTTATCATTTTTGTTTTTACATTTTGGGTTGCTCTTTTTGCTGATGACCATGCATTGGGTTTTATTGCCGTTTATTTGTAGTCCTTTTTTTGTCACTCTCTTTAGCTACCTTTCTGTAAGAAGGTTTTCTAATTTTCTTTCCGTGTCTGCAATCAGCACTCTATCATGTACTTATGTTATGATGTTCAAATTGTGGCCTCCGGTGAAAAGACACATCTTTGTAAATCAGCTGAATTCGTTACCATTCCGTATGCGGATATTATATTGTTATAATACTGTAAAATTCTATATTGGGCTATTTATTGGATGTGATATATTAGTGGAAACAACATTTCTTCTATGTGCCTTGGCCTTCCACGTCTCCTTATTCCTGGTGGCTCTTAGCACGCTTTTTCCTGTAACATCTCGCAACCCCCCGTTCTGTCATCCACCTACTCAGATCCTTCAAATATGTTATACGCTGCTTTCCTCTGTCTGGCCTTTTAGCATCAGATTCTCCAAGCCCCGCTTCCACATAGCATATCCAAGAAACTTCAGTTGTCTTATCCTGATGCTCAATATTAATTTCCTTTTCGTTTCTATTCTTTCCAACACCTGATCATGGATCGCTCCTTGGTATCCGCAGCAACCTTCTGTAGAACACATTTCAGCTACTTCAACTCTTTCGTTCATCTTTGATGATATTGTCCAATATTGACATCACATAGCAATCAAAATATTCTTCTTTGTTTCTAGTGAACGTTTCCCGTGTCTTAATACTCTATGTCGCATTTTGCGTCTTCTGTTAGAACACTTCCCAGGTATTCTATTGATTGAAATTTTTATTGGTTAATAGGAGTAATTAACTGAATGTCTACCCTGAAATTAAATATAATGAATCCAATAAAATTGACATTACTTACTGAAGAAATAAATGTAGTTGCGTTATTCGATCTTTAAAATATTTTTTACTTAATATGTTCCTTACAGTCAACTATAGTAGCTGTAATTCAACAGTCCATCAAACGTACGATCAGATGAACACGACCAATCGTTAATAATTGGTTGTATATTACTTTTTATGCGGTAAGTAATATTTCTTTCAAATCAGATTAATTATACAAAAATAAATGGTAAAAAATATTTTCGCAATTAAATGTGTTATTCCAATCTATATAATTTCTATCTGAAACAGTTAATAAATCTTTAAAAGAATTAAATTTCATTGTATTATTATTCCTTATTTTTTCAGATTTTGTAATTCTCTATCCTTGTGTACATTCTTCCTCCATGTGCTCATGTTATTTGTTTGTCTTAATTGCAGTTTTCGCAGCTGCACAATTACTGTAAAAGAAATAAAGCATTTTACAATATATACTCGCAGCTCTCACACATGTTTCATATGGCAATTACATGATTATAAACCAACACGGGAACAAAAAGTATACTAACTATAAAATGGAAAATATACAGACGGCGTCTCTCTAAAATCACAGTTCCTACTTACACTAAGACTTCACGGCGAGAGAAAGGTTAAAAGAAACTGACGGTATGAATACGAATTTGTCACGTAAAAATAACAGTTCCAGGTTACAAACGATATCGCCGTATCTAAACTAGACATTACAGGTTTTGAGTAATAACATATATAATAAAATATGTAAAGATTACGTTCCACGTGATCAAATACTAATGGTAATGTATATCGACAAACAACAAACACGCATATATATAAAAATATGAAGTTATATTTTTATTAATGACGATGGACCGTGTAGAATAGGGAACAGAGAATTGAGAGAGCGCGCTTCTAACGGGTTGACGGGAGTGTAGTCTTATCTGTTGTCTCTCTTCACCGGCCGATCTCTGTTGCTCCTCTACTACTACTGGCGAATCCGTGCGCCGAGGTCTTTTTATAATCTTCCAGAACCGGGACTTTTTCTTCCGGTTTTGCCTCGCCCACGCACGCCCACGTAATTCTCAGAGGCACCTGTTCTGTTTGCCTCTGTAGTTATTTCCGCTGCTGCCGGAAATAAGGTCAAAGCGACATCCGTTCCTTTCAACGACCGGAAACACCCTCGCTTGCATCAGCCTTCCTCGGGTGGGGCCAGATTGTTATATTACAGTAATGCATGCTATCAATCAAATTAAAACTAATCGATGCATCTTGGACGCAAAAAACAGGCCAAATTAAAGTTGTTAAAAATTACAATTCCGAACGTGGTACGAGCGATCGCCATGTCCAGCACAGATATTTGTGGTAATGCGTGATAAAAATAAGGGATGCAAAACTACACAAAGAAAATATAAGGCATCCTCCAAATTTGTGGCAGAAAATAACAGTTCCATGTTACAAACGTGATAGCTTTATTCAATATCCATCGCCGTTTCTAAAACAAAATATCATGCGTGATAAAATATAATAAATTTATCATATAGATTTGTCCTTGGAAAACTATACGTCTGTAACAATAAAACGAAATACAAAAGGACGTCGCTGCGAGAGAAAAGGTAAAAAGAAAAAATAAGCGTCACATGAATGTGTAGCTGAAAATCCCAGTTCCGACTTACATACGTATTATCGCCGTGTCGCGAAATTTTAGTGAAAGCGTGTGATAACAGTTCTAAAGGATCGACAAGTAGGTACTAATTAGCTAGGTAGAACAGATTCCGTATTTAAAGTAATCGCAACGACATAAAATTTAAACAAAATAACTGTCATATCAATTTGTAGCTAAAAATAACATTTCCACTTTACAAACGTGATAACGCCATTTACAAGCAATAGGCGTGTCGTGGAGAAAAATTAAACGTAATGCGTGATAAAATATTTACAGGTATAAGTAAAGATATTAGATGTATTAATACACGAAAAGGGGGAAAAATTACTATTCAACAAGATAAAGACACCACTGCGCTATAATTTATGACCAAAAACAATAGTTTCCACGTTATAAAAGTGATAGAACCATTTACGAGCGATCGCCGTGTAGGGCACAGATATTATTAGCAATCCGCAATAACAAACAAATTATAACTAAAGGATGGAAAAAGCTACAATACAAAAAGTTCACATTGATATAATTGGAAAAAACAATGTCATGTAGATCTGTCTATGAAAAAAGTTCCACTGAAAACAGAGCTGGAGCCATTTCCGGTTACTCAACGTTTTCAATCAAAATACATTATTAACCACGTGCGCCTGGCCTAACCTTGTCGCTGACCATAGCAGTCACCAGCACTGCCCGACTTAACAATCATTCTGTACATACGTTTGCCAGATTTGTAAATAAAATTAGGCTTGAATTATTAAATTCTCATCTTCATTGTCCTACATACGATCATATTGCTTTGACGACCCCGCTACAAAGGTAATTCGTGATAAAATTAAGGTGTCAGATGAATTTAACTTTGAAAATATCATTTCCACGATAAAAAGCTCATACATACATTAAACTTAAATCGTGAAAAGAAAATAATTAAAGTAAAAGGATAAATATTTCATGTAATAATACACAAACAAGAAAATTATTAATATTTCGGGTATTATTTTAAAATACTTTAAATATTTTTGGGTTAAAATCAAACCTAAGTAAGCATAGACATTAGTAATCTTAAAGTAAAAAGATAGTAATAAAAATCGATCGGCCAAATCATTTTTAATATATTATATATTTGTTGTTTGTAATTTTTTTTTTTTTTTTGGTAGCTACAGACAAAACAGAAAAAAAAATTCAAAATATACTCACGCTGAAAGAAAATATATGTAAATAAAATATACGTAGCATGAATTAGACGAACCTTTCCTTTAGCTAGTCTAAATTCTAAGAACCTCGCAGCAGTAATTACAATCAGCATACTTTACCAGTAGTCACAAGAAATTTTATGCATATTCGACATTTTGGCAGTCATCATTATTTATTGTACAGAAGTACAAATGCGGCACAAGACCTAATACGGGGATGGGGAAGGCTGGTCATCAACTGTCCTAATTTAACTTAGCTATTCACTTTCGTTGACCCTCACACGCTTACAATAAACCTTTCACCATAATACCACAGTTTTACTTACCAATCTTACCACGTCCACCATAATACCTCAGGTTCTCTATGTAGACCTACTTAACTCCCATATGTACAATTTTCAGTGGAGGGCATGGGCAGAAAAAACAACATTTAAAATTCCCCAATGATTTTATACAATGAAAGTAAGATATGTACAAGAAACTAAACAAAATCATATTAGTAATAAAAGCCCCCCACTACTCTAATATTGTGACAGCAAAATCACTTCTCCGGACGAAACATAATGCGTGGCTTTAGAAATATAATAATATCACTTATCCGATCAGCAATCACTCACACAATTACTCACACATTTAAACATCATAACAAAAACGAAAAGCACACTTGAAAAATAACGAAAGACGCCACGCATCCACCGGAGAACTAACATTGTTGAACACCTAAAGAGGGAAGGGATGGGGGATTAAACTAAAAGAAAACTAGGGACAAAAAGAAAAAGGGGCCAATGAGCAATCATAACCTAGCTAAGTTAACATTAAAGTTAGAAACAGAAAATCAAAATTTACATATTCTAACCTAACACGGAAGGGGTGCACATGTTCTGCCCAGCACACCCAATATCCTGATGCCTAACCAGCATCAAACAACCACTCCAGGTCAGCACCTTTTACTCGACAGAAACGCGCAAGACTCACCCACCTTTTGCCAAATTCAGATGGAGTGAGTCGTTTCCTTTCCGTCCTGATCTTGACTTTAAGCTGATGCTTAAAGAACAAGATCAGTTGGGAAGAGGTAAACTTCTCATCACCATAGAATTCCTTCTGTCGCGTCGTCCAAATCACGACTCGCATAACACCTAGTAAGCAAAAGAGCACATAGTGGATAACGGAGGCACGACATTGCTACAAACAGAACTAGCCTCAAGGACAAAGAACTTTCCACGCAGCATACGAACCATGAAATCTTCAAGAAACGTACACAACGGAGCAACAACACTGCAGTGGAAGAAGGCATGGTCGACGGTTTCCGTCGCCAGCCCACAACGCACGCAGGTTGATTTCGGAGTTAGGCCCGCTGCATGAAGCCTCTTGCCTACCCAGAGAGCATTTCGAATCATCAGCCAGGTGAGTGATGCCTCATCGTTAGTGAGACATTTCAACCCAGGCGCCCAAGGCCATATGGAGCGAGCCTCCTGCTTCGTAAGCCCGAGCTCGCCAATCAGTTCATCTTGAACGGCCCCTCTAACTAATACCCGATATAATGCCCTAAGAGACAACGATTGGGCGTTGGAGAGGCCATCCGTAACCCGCAAGAGAAACTGGAGAGCCAAACGACATTCTTTATAGAAGGAGCACTCGCCAAGAGGAGTACGGCCGGCCTCCTCCTCCGACAAATGCACACTTCTCAGGGATGGAAAGTTTTTATGGACGTCCTCTTGAACGAGGGCGCCGTTCTCATCCTCCAGCATACACATTCGATCCAGGAATCTAATGCGAAGCGTGTGTTGACGAATCTTAACGCTAGGCATGCTCAGACCGCCCTCAGACGGATGAAGGTAACAGATCTCGCGACGTACCTTGGGAGACTTGCCTTCTCCCCAAAGGAAGGAGAACAAGAGCTGAATTAAACCCAAACGAATGGCACACGGGAGAGGAAGTACCGAGAGTCGGTAAAGGAGAATCGGGTAGATGTGCGAGGCACATACTTCCGCCCTCCCCTTTAAGGAGAGCTTCCTCCGAGTCCACAGACGAACTGCGCACTCGGCCTTCTCTCGAACCTCCGACCAATTCATTTCCAACTGGAGATCAGGACCGAAGAAGACGCCGAGAATCTTGATCGGCCCGTCCGTCCAGAGGAAAGGTCCGGGAAGAGAAACTCCCTTCCACGCACCCAATCGCAAGCCAACAGACTTATCGCGATTGATCTTGGCCCCTGTCACCATCTCATAACATCTGATTTCTTTGCTGACTTCGTCAATCTCGGCTTTGCTCGACACAAAAACCGAAACGTCGTCAGCATAGGCGGAGTACCTGGCCGAGGTGGTAGCACCAGGTACGGAAATTCCGCGAAGGACCGGATTCGCCTTTAACTTGCGAAGGAATGGCTCCAACGCTAGAACGTACAGCAAAGGCGAAAGTGGACAACCTTGACGAATGGAGCGGGATAAAGTGAAGGGCTTCGATCTTACCCCATTCACTTCCACCAGCGCACCGGGGGACTCATACAGCATTCGGATCCAGGAGCGAAAGTACGGCCCGAAACCGGTGGCGGAAAGGACAGACTCCAAGAAACGATGGTCAACCCTATCGAATGCCTTGGACTGATACAAATTGATCAGCGCGGCTTCAGTGTCGGTTTTCTCGATGATCAGGCGTACCAAATGAAGGTTGTCCTGAATAGTCCTGCCCTTCACAGCAAGAGTCTGCTCGGGGCCAATCAGACTAGAGAGGACAGCCTGCAAACGGCCGGTCAAGATCTTGGCAAAAATCTTTAAGTCAGTATTTAACATCGTTAAAGGCCGATAATTATCTATACCACCCCCACCGCTCTTGCGAAGCAACTTGATTACACCCCTGGTGAAGCGTCGAGGTATAGACCCCTGCTCCATCCAGTTGTTATAAACAAGAGCCAGCAGAGGAACAAGAACGGACGACTGCCTCAAGTACAGTTCGTAGGGAAGACCATCCAATCCTGGAGTTTTGTCCCGGCCAACCAATTTCAGCGCATCCCAGATTTCCGACTCTGTTATGGGCCCCTCGCACCTAGCCGCTTCAGCCGCCTCGGGGCGGGGAAAGTCAGCCAAATAGGTGTCGAACTGAGCAGAGCTCAGACCGGGCTCCCTGGTGAAAAGATCCTGGAAGTAATCCCGAAAAGCTCCACATATACCCATGTCTGTAGTCACGGTACGACCATCCGGCAATGTGATGTCCTTGATATGCCGATTGGCTGCTTGCCTAGCTTCCTCTGCACGCAATTCTGCGGCCATATTCGTTGCCTCAGAAGACATTCTTTTTAACCTAGCCCTAACTACCAGAGCTTGATCCTTCTTGATAAGCAAGGAGGCCAGCTCGGCCCTAGCTAAGGCTACGTCCCCACTATTACGGGATTTAACTGCCCGATCAACTTTTTTCTCTATCGTCGTTTGCGCCGCTAAATTAGCTAAGTTGAGCCGACGGCTATAGTCGGCAGCAAACGACCTAATTTTGGATTTAAGTGTGTCCCAACACTTATTCCCAACCACAGCCCCCGTCAATTCCCGCTTTAGTGTTAGTAAAAGCTGGTCCTGGAAATCTTGGCTTTCAAATAATGACGCGTTCAATTTCCAGTAGCCAGCCAACTTAACCTTAGGCTTATCTAAGTTTACACGAACCCGGACGAGCCTATGATCCGTGTAAACTATGGAATGGAAACTTGGACAACCTAAGGGCCCTACGTCGACTCTCCTAACTAGGACTCGGTCGAGGTAGCTTGCGCGTACCTTCGAATCCGAGCTGCCCCTATTAGTCCAAGTCCACACTACCTCCCGGGGGTGTTCATTTCGGTATTTATCGACAAGATCATTCCTGTCGATAAATTCCCGAAATGGTTTCACATCCGGGTTGTTAGTACCCGATCTTTCTCCTATACGATCCTTCTCAGGGTCAAGGACGGCATTCCAATCCCCCGCTAAAATTACCCGCCTCGATGTCCCAAAGAACGACTCGAGCTGCCGAAACAAAGCAGGACGATCCGCATGGACATTGGGCGCATAAACCCCAATGAGGCGAAAAGACTTCTCCTTTATGGTAATATCCAGCACACAAATCCTGCCCGCTGGATCCGCGAAGACAAGCGTACACGCCGCACCCAAAGACTTGCTCACTAGCCAGGAAACACCTCTAGAACGACCATCAAAACATGCTGAATAGAAATCGTAATCCCTAGACAGTATGCCTTCATAGTCGCCAGCTAAAAACCGGGTTTCCTGCAGACAACAAACATCCACCCCGAGGCGCTGGAGATCATGAAGGAGTCTCACTCTCCGAGACTGACCTCAGCCCCCGGGCATTCACACTTGCTAACCAGAGAGCCATTATGATACGTAATTAGGGTTGGGGTCCTGGACAGAACATGGACGGGGAAAGGATGCCGACAGCCTCTCCCATTGACCCATGGCCCATCTCATTCTTGATGGTGCCGTCAGAGGAGACGCCGCCAACATCCCAGGGAAAGGTTAGTTTTAGCGCCCTATAAAGGGAGGGGTGAACTAAAACCGGGACCCGTCCTGTACAAAATTTCTCTAAGTTTGTCAGCTTTTCCGACTTGGTTGTAATGATTGGTGGAGTTAGTTGTATTTTAGCGGCCTCCTCGACCATGCCCCAAGTCTGCCGTGCTCCCGGCCCAGTTCGGATGACTGTTAATAGCCTTTGAGCGTTAGGGAAGTTTTCCGGCGACTCGACATCCTTCTCACCACATTTCTTCATTGATAGGAGCGCCTTTAGCGGCTTAATCCTATTTCCAAAATCTCTGGCTCTTTCAACCTGGGCCGGGGAAATACGGCAGATGTCCTCCCCTTGCCTGTATGGTAGTTTCTCCGGCTTCTTGCGCGCTTCCTTATCCTCGGCTGACGAGCTTCGTTGCCTTTTTGATGGAGGAGGCATCTGTTTTGGGGGAGAGAGACATGGAGACATCCGGAAATAATTGATGACAGGGCTGGGGTCTCAACTGCGAGGGGAAGGTTTCCGGGGAGTGGGTTGTGATGAGTGTGTTTCCTTTGTTTTCCCAGGCTTTTTCTTTTGAGGGGAGGACGGGGCAGAGGCCGAGGGGCGAGACGGACGTTTTTGTAAATCTTTAATCAAGTCCTCCGATGGACGAAATGGCCGCTTTTCAAGTTGTTTCTTTAGCTCTTTGATCTTCTCCATTTTTTCATAGCCAGGGTCGTAGGCTTTTTTAAGATCTTCTAAATTTGGAGCCGCCCAAACCGAGGCATCGCCCTTGTTGCTGATGGTGGGAGTGGGGCTGTTAGTGCCTTTCGTCTTAGAGGTTTTCGGGGACCGAGATTCCGCTGCTTGGCGCTTCCCCCTGGCCCTGCCAACAACCAGCCACTCCCCCTTTGCCTTCTCCGTGGCTGCACTTGCAGCTGGTGATGGTTTTTCGGAGGGTGAGGGAACTTTTTTGTTCCCAACCGGGGTAACTGCCGCGCCAATCCTGGGTATTGGCATGCCCACTACAGGCGAGACGGATGTTACAGAAGCGGCCAGAGGGGGAGTTTGGTCTACTGGGGCCTGGCTTCCAGAGGCCTTCTTCTCTGGGCAGGAGGAGGAGAGGTGACCAGTCTCTCTACACCTCCAGCATTTTGGCTTTCGGCCGGACACGATGACCGGCAAGCTCAGGCCCCCTACGTCAAGACAGTTGGGGATGGTCAGGAAGGCATGGCGGTCGATCATTATTTCGAACGACCATCCCCCGGTCAGGTCATCGCAGGAGGCATCTAAAATTTCGCCGAACTGCGAAAAGTACGCAGCAAGATGCTCCCCGATGACCTGAGGAGGAACCTCATATACTGCTACTTTGGTCCTTCTCTTGCCCTCGTACTCTGTTCTTATAAGATCATTTGTGATTAGATCCTGGGTGGCCATTTTCAAGCAGTCATCTGGCGTGGGTAGCAGTACGTCCCACATGAAGAAGCCCGCACCTTTAATTATTCTTAAGGGCTTAACCTCTTTTGACAGGAGTGCTTTCAACACTGTGTCTTTCGTGCTGCGACAAATTTTGCGCGAACGCTTGTCCACCACGAAGACTGACACTATTCTTCTTCTCAATTTTCTTTAATTCCTGGGGATCTTCTAAGAGCCCACCTTCTTTTACAAGGTGTGCGTAGCTCTTAGCTCTCTCCAAGAACTCCGTCAAATTGATTTTGCATTTTGGGGGGGACTTCCAGCCACAGGGCGATTCCCCGGCCTCAGCAACTTTTGGTGTCTTATCCTTATTGACTTCCTTGCCTGCTACATTATTTTGGCCCTTCTCGGTCACTGTAATTTTAGTCTTGGTCACGTTACTTTCATTTTGATCAATTCCAGCTAGAGGTGGATATGATTCCTCATTTTTCTCTGGCGGCCCTTTCCAGGGGGGGGGGGGGGGTCAAACATCAATTTTTTTTCTTTATGGGCCGACTTTTGTCGGCCATTTTAATATTTTAACCACTCCACACAAATTTTTTTTCCTCCACTAAACTTAATTAAATGTATGAGGAGGGGTGGGAAAATCGGGAATAATTAAAGAAATATTCAATACACAAATTTAAGAGATACAACAGAACAACCCCGAGAGGTTTAAAGAAAATAAAATTAAGAAAACAGCAAATAAATTAAGCCTACAAAGGCAAAGATTTTTAATTAAAAAAAAAACGGCAAGAAGGTTAACAGAAAATTTGCCTTAACGGCCGAAAAAAAATTTTTTTTTTTAACAATAACCGTTAAAGAAAACTGTAGCCTTTAACGGCGCAAACAATAAACAAAAGCAAATTTCCTCGACAGAGGATAATTAAATTAAACTTTGGATAATATAGAAATAAAGTACTTCGAAACAAATTAATAAAAACAAGGAATTTAAATTTAAAAAAAAACAAAAAAAAACAGATAAACAAAAAGTCGCCGCAACGACTATGTACAAAAACTAAAAATATTTGGGGAGGGGCTAAAAGAGAAAAATTAACGAGGGGGAAAAAACCAGATAAGTCCTCTTGGTCACAAAAAATTAAATTAAATTAAATTCAATAGGTTTAAAAGTTCTCAACAAAAATAAATTCGGCACTTAAGGCCAAACAGATACTGAAAAACTAAAAAGAAAACAAAAATTAATGATACGGTTAAACACAAACAAATATGGCGGCCGAAGCCAAAAGAAAAATACGAAACTAAAAGAAACAAGAAAAAATGCGTATAGAACAAAATAAGGAAAAAACAAAATAAAATTAAACTTAACTTCTACAAAAGAAAGGTCTTTTCTGTAAAAAAAAAGTTTTGTCCAAATGCAAAATTAAAAATCCGTTAACAAAACGTCCAAGCTGAAACAAAAGCGGTCTGAGAAGTCAGAAAATGACAACAAACGTCAAAAAATCTTCCCAAGAACATCTCCCATTTTGGCAGTCATCTTCTGACTTTCTTTGATTCTATCATATATATACTGATACGGTGCTGGTAGGAACACGTGGGTTTTTTTTTTGGTTTTTTTTTTTGGAAGGGGGGATGAAGGAAAAGGATTGCTAGGAGAGAAAGGACGCTAACTTTTTTCCTTAGACTGAAGACGGGGAGAGAAAAAAGGTCATTTTAAATTCTATAGAATCCTTTTTTTTTTTTTTGGTAGCTACAGACAAAAACAGAAAAACATTCAAAATATACTCACTCTGAAAGAAAATATATGTAAATAAAATATACGTAGCATGAATTAAACGAACCTTTCCTTTAGCTAGTCTAAATTCTAAGAACCTCGCAGCAGTAATTACAATCAGCATACTTTACCAGTAGTCACAAGAAATATTATGCATATTCGACATTTTGGCAGTCATCTTCTGACTTTCTTTGGTTCTATCATATATATACTGATACGGTGCTGGTAGGAACACGTGGGTTTTTTTTTTTTTTTTTTTTGGAAGGGGGATGAAGGAAAAGGATTGCTAGGAGAGAAAGAACGCTAACTTTTTTCCTTAGACTGAAGACGGGGAGAGAAAAAAGGTCATTTTAAATTCTATAGAATCCTTTTTTTTTTTTTTGGTAGCTACAGACAAAAACAGAAAAAAATTCAAAATGCTGAGCATCAGGAAGAGACAACTGAAGTTCCTGGGACATGCAATGAGGAAGGAGAGCCTGGAGAACCTGATACTGACTGGTCAGATAGAAGGAAGGACAGACAGAGGAAGGCAGCGGATAACATATCTGCAGAGTCTGATCAGGTGGATGACGGAACGGGGGTTGCCAGGAGCAAACATACTAAGAGCCACAAGGGATAGGGAGACGTGGAGATCCATGATCGCCTACATCCTGAAGGGACAGGGCACATAGAAGAAGAAGAAGAATTGTTTTTTAGCTGAAGATTTATTTCTGGATATTATACTGTAAAATTGGATCAATTGCTCCATACACTGACGACGTCTATCTATTTTTATATAGCTCATTTCACGATCTCTACTTAAGTAAAATAACTGTTTTTTGAAATCCAACTAAAACGTCTGTTTTGCGTGACACATCTGCTTTGAGAGCAAACGTGATTAATTTTAATTTAGTAATCTGCAAGAATGTCACAAAATAAAAATCATAGTATAGGTATCAACAAGAAATATCTATAGCTAGATTAAACCTGATATAAACGAAAGTACGACAATAATAAAAATATAAATGGCCATAGTCAATAAGACCGTAAACCAGGACGTTAACTACATTGAGAAGCACAAAATTATGGCGGGACTGAATTCTAAGACGAATAACTTTAGGTAATACTTCCCTTATAATATTTGTTTAATTATCAATATGATAAAATCATCTTCCTTTGTCTCTTTAGTTTGCCAACTACATTCTAAGAAAAGAAACTTTGAAAGTTTGTAAAATTTAACATTTATATAAAATGAATTCAAAAGTGTCTTAATGTAAGGCAGATAAGTTTCAGTGATAGTTAAACAAAGTAATTGTCATTGGATTGACTAGGTGGTATAGCTTGAGATTACAGAGTTCTTTTATTATTTTCACCACATTCTTCTTAAAGGTGTCTCTGCTCAAGTTGATAATTTTCAGCTAAATACAGAGGCTTTCGACGAATTCTAAAACAGTCGAAGATTCAATACATCAGCATCTTCTGGAACCTATCCGAGGGCAGTTAAATCATCAGTAACAGAATTATCGAGAACACTCAGCAGGGAAGGAGCAGTAGTGTTACACTGAATAGGGGCAACCATTGGATCAAGTACTGTGTGTGTACTGTTAGTTTCGTCACCCACTGATGCAATATGTTGTAGAGACACTGTCGTTTCTCGTCCATTATAATGGCGCCGATTTTGATTTTGTCAACCATGTTGGTAGTGGAAAGCAATCAACTAATGCAGTGGAGTGCTACATCTAGAACTTTTCGAGATATTACTAGACTGTACAGTTATGCTCACGGTTTGCCAAATCATACCTTTGTAACTCTCTGCTTATGCATTGCCCTGCGTATTGAAGACAGTTGTTAGGCTGGTAGCAATGTGTATAGAAAGTAGAAACGCCTTTAATTCGTTCGACATAAAAGCTGTACCCCGATACATCATCAAAACGAAAATGGGAGTATTCGTCAACCACTGTTAGTATCAAAGGCTTGACTTGCTTTTATGAGTGTTTCAGGAGGCATTTTAATGAATCTAGTCTTTATTTCGGTACATACCTGACATGAACATGTTACCGCTCTTACAGTATAAGAGCAAATTCATAATCTTCTACTTTTTTATTTTGTTTTTACTTTTAAGAATGAACATGAAAGATACAGATTTCTAATAAGTGTCGCCATTTCCGAATCTCTTTTACAAGTGTCTGCAGCCACCAGGGACGATTTTGCGGTCAGGTTTTACTGAACCCATGCTTATTGTATACCCAAGCAAGTCCACTGAGCTAACTGATTAATGACATTTGTTTTTATTCAGTGTTAGGCCGTACTACACTATACATAGATTTCTGTAGATTGCTGTCATGTTATAAACACAGATAGTAACACTGTCGATATAGTCGTAGGATCCGAGAAAGAGGATACGCATCCAGAAGAATGAACCAATTTATCGTCTGAAAGTAATCCCCGACGGTCCTTATCTTGTGAGTTTCAGAAGACACTACCAGTGTTTGGGCTCACCATGGCGATTGAGAGGGCGCTATGATTCCTTCCTTCAGCATACGTGATTTTTCTGAATGAAGGCATTATTCATTGCAGTTAGTGCACAAGCGGTGCCCCGAAAGGTATTCATGCTCACGTACGAAATTGTGTCCAACAATGACATCACAGCATAAGTTAGCCATAACGGACAGCTTGAGACTACTATACTCTCTACCACTTAGATTGAGAAAGACTATACAGTGTCCTTTCGAGCAGGGCATCTTCTTTTGTCATGTCTCTGATTCCGGTAGAAAAAAAAACATTTTTGTCCAGCGATGGCGGCCACGGTATGTTCGTCATCGTCTATGTCGGAGATGTCATTAAAGATAGTGGGAGAAACAAGGTTGATGATTACATTCAGTTTCATTCGGGCTTCAAGTATTTTTCCATGGTGATAGATTTTTAGTAAAATAAATTGTTGTTGTGAGAAGGTTCTGAGTTAAAGTGATGGAAGCCTGAGTCAGTGAAGCTTTATTTTACTAAAAATGTACTACGGTATTGAACCGTTCAAGAAAATGGCTGTCTACATCATGGAGAACTAGCGGTTTCGTATAAGGTAACAGTATTTGATTCTTAGAAATAATGTTCATTCAAAATACTATTAGTAAAAAATAACAATATTTCAAAATATGGCTAACTAAACATTAGTAAAGATTAACTATGTTCATCGTTCAGAACCTTTGACGGACTATCGATTGACTAACCGATAGCAGTATTATATATGACAATATTCGTAAATTCTTTAATTTCATTATCAAAATGATATCTAAAGAAACTTTAACCAACAATAAATATAGCTGATTCTAAAAAGTACAATTATTGGCTGACCGCAACTTCGGCAGCAAATCTTCCATGCCTCCCTTAATCAATGAATATAAGGTCCTCGCTGATTCTCATCCAACTCCACATTAGACTCGTCTAGAGTACACACAACCGATATGCTAACGACGATCTGCGGTTGCCTAAGACATCTCAAATACTTTTGGTGATGGTATCACATGACGCTTGCCTGATCTAATGCAATCTTTCCTATCTAACCGCTTAAAGAAGGTCATCCTAAATGGGCATGCCTCTACAGAGTACTGTACAAACGCTGCTGTCTGTTAATCATCACAGGCAATACAAAGCGACTCCCCCGCTGTTCATCTCAGTGTTCTCGACTAGCTCCAAAAGAAAAGTCAACATCCATCTTTTAACCACTTTTTTCTAGATTGCCCCGTATATCTTTCCCTTTCAAACTGTAATCTTCTCCTATCTAATATTTTTCCCTTATGTACCACACGGCGCATCAGTGGCGTTACCGCCTTCCTTGGTGTGAAACGAAAAAAAAACAACTTCACACAAATATTCTTTAGTCTTCCGGTCAGATCATAGACTACTTATTTTTTCCTCAAAGAATTTATTTAGCCTTCAAAATTCAGTTTGCGACTTAACTAGCTTCACAAGTTCTAATCGAATGCCCGACTGGCCACGTCATTTGAATTAGGCTAGACTAAACTGATTTATTCAAATTAGTGCCGTCAGATTAACATTTTGTGTAACCATAATGTTGCACTTTTTCGATTGGTATCTCGCCGTATGTGGCTACAACCAGTGATTAAAGCAACTGAAACTTATGACAGGTACTCTAGGTTGGACAACTCCATACAAGTTGAGCTTAATGTTCAAGCTACTACTGATACGGTTTCTGAAAGTACAGGACAGCGGTCCGATACGGTTGCATCTGATAGAGCGTCACATAAAACTGCC
Source organism: Ascarosepion bandense (assembly GCA_037127315.1). Taxonomy (NCBI): domain Eukaryota; kingdom Metazoa; phylum Mollusca; class Cephalopoda; order Sepiida; family Sepiidae; genus Ascarosepion; species Ascarosepion bandense. Next base: position 87,089 of record JBBBDQ010029176.1, on the reverse strand, counting down.
GTCTAATGGGTCCAAAACCAGCAGCCTGTAAATATACCAAAAGAAGTAGAACCATATATTCTAAACACCCTAAGATGTTACACATGTCAAAGGTTTGCACATCAGCAAGAACAGTATACACGCCCGCCAGTAGTTGGAAATTGCCAAGGGAACGACATTTCAAAAGGAAAGAATACCCAAAGCATAACCTATCCCCCAATTTTACAAGTATATATTTTTTGAAGCTCACATCACGAATTACAATAAAGCCCAACTAACAATACCACTAATAATAATTTCCCTCACTCCGTTATATTAAATCAAAAAGTATATTTACTTGAAAATAGGTTTACAACAAACATAAATGAAACTTCATTCTCTTAACAAACCTACACTCACCTGTCGTTGAATTAAGAAAAATCAGTAGAACCTCATTTCTGAAATAGACACAATTCCCCAACAAACGTTTTCAAAATAGTGTCAGCGGTTGTATAAAATAGGGTTTTATAAACAAATACTGACACCCTTTCATATTTCCAATGCAACTTTTCCTATATGAAGCGATTCGTTAGGACAAACAAATTATCTCAAGTTTTTCTGATAGCTTCAAATTCCTAAACTAAAAAGATGAGAATGTCAGTCTGAGATTTCCAGTAGATGTCGACGCTAAATGACAAATGAGGGAGCCAAGTTGGAATTCCAGTTGCATTCACTCTACGCACAAATATCTTTTGAAAATGTATTAATCCATCACTTCTCTCTACTTATGGGTTAAATAATAGGAGAGATTTGGCTTTATGGCCATTTACCCAGTCAGTCATGTCTCGAAAGAGACACTATAGCCAAAGCGTATATCACGTATTGCACTTGACTTACTGCGTAAATGCCACTGATGTGCGGGGGGCTACATAACTGAAAGAAAATTAATTAGAGGAGAGAGAAGAGGATTACAAACCAATTAGGAAGAAGTAATAGAAAGATGAAAATGCGGGTGTGATGACAGTTGCAAGGGAGGGAGAGAAAGGGAAGGGTATACGAGGTGGGGGAAGGGCTAGAGTCAAGTGATTAATAGATGAGTATTGACATTGCATTTAAATTTCTGGAGGTTGTAGCCGTCAGGAAAGCAAGAATATGGGAGCGAGTTCCACAGGCGGGAAGTGCGAGAGAAGAAGCTGCAGAAGTAGAATTGTCGTCTGCATTTGGCTAACCTAACAGTGAATGGGTGGGACCCAGTTGCCATTCTGGTTGCACGAGTAAACACCTGTTGAGGAGGCACCAGTGACTTAACTGAGGTGAGCGACAGAGGCGCCTGACCATAAATGGCAGCAGTACTCCATGCAGGGTCGAATGGTTGACTTGTATATATGCAGGATGGATTCAGGCAGAAAGAAGGTCCTGGGTCGACACAGTGACCCAACCTTCTTATCAGTGGATTTAGCTATGGATTCGATGTAGCCGTTCCATTTGAGATCAGAAGAGAGGGTAAGGCGCAGTGTATTGCACTCAGGGAGAATCGCTTGGTCTTGGACGCATTGAAGTTGACAAGCCACTTCTTGCCCCAATTCACCACAGAGTGTAGATCCCGTTCAAGGTCAGCAGCGAGTTTGTGTCTGTCCGACATACCAGGTTTCTTACTGGAGCGGGAGTATATTGTGGTGTCATCTGCGTAGATGCCTACTTGGTACTTGATCTCATCTGGGAGGTCGTTGATGAAAATAAGGAAGAGCGTCGATCCCAGGATAGAGCCCTGGGCGACACCGGCATTCGTGCTGTAGGATGAAGAGGCATGCCCATTCAAAACGACCTTCATTTTGTGGTTGTTTAAAAAAGACTGGATTAGGTCAAGCAGGCATCCAGTAATGCCGTAGCCCCGTAGCTTGCAAAGGAGGCCAGAGTGTCAAAAGCCTTGGAGATGTCCAGAGCAACTGCACGAGCCTCGCCTGACTCATCGAGGGTCTGGAACATGTACTCCGAAAAGGTTGTTAGCATATCGGCAGTGGACCTGACAAAGCGGAAGCCATATTACTTGTCAGAGAAGAGTTTGTGGGCAGTAAGATGTTGAACTATTTCAGCATTGATTATGGCCTCGAACACTTTCCCGAATATCGGTACAAGACTGATAGGGTGATAGTTGGATGGGTCCGAGGGTTCACCACAATTCTTAAAAACAGGAACGACTGAAGAGAACTTCCAGCATGCAGGAAAACAAGAAGCAGAAAGTCAGTAGTTAAACAGTTTAGAGAGGACAGGGGAGAGTTCAGGGGCACACCTCTTAAGGACTATCACCGTGATTCCGTCGTCACCGCTCGCCTTATGGGGGTCAAGTTTTGAAATTACTCGGGATACTACCTTCGGGGTAAAATGTACGTCGTGCAGTTTGGCCTCAGTTCTAACGGGAAAGTCGGGTGAGCATATTCCAGATGAGTCAAACGTGGAGTTGGATGAGAATCTGCGGGCAATGCACTCTGCTTTGTCCGCTGATGATGTGAGAACCTCAAATTCATGGATTAAAGGAGGTATAGAGGATTTGCAGTTGTTAAGCATCCGTTTGCATATCCACCAGTAGTCCTTGGAGCCGAACTTGCGGTCAGCTTTGCGCTGTCGCATTCTCTCAACGAACAACCGTTTGGCGTCATTCAGGATTCTCTTGCACTTATTGCGAGCAGACGTGAATAGGCGCCTATTGTGATCAGATGACTGGCTCCTGAATATTCGGAAGTAATGGTTCCTGTGGGCAGTGGCGGCCGAACAGGCAGGAGAGGAATGAGGTTTTAGGCAATACTTCCTGGTGAGTATGAAGGCATCAATGCCAGCTTTCACCCATGACGAGACCTAAGATGCACAGTCATCAACTGGGAGATGAACACTTTTCCCCAAGGAACGTCGCAGAGGAAATCGCAAAATGCATCCCAGTCAGCTTTTTGGTAGCGGTAGGAGGGGAGTGGAAAGAAATACTGAGAGAGACAACAGCATGGTCGGAGTTGCCGAGCGGACAAAGCTGCGAGACTTGACAGGCGTCAGGGGCAGAGGTAAAACATATATCTAGTATTGAGGAGTGTCCGGAGGAAGTGCTTGGGAAGCGAGTGAGGAAGTCCACCACTTGCGTAAGGGATTGGGAAATAGCGAAGTTCATGGCGTGGACAACCGCTAGATCAGTAACAAAGTCTTTAAGCCACTCAGAGTGATGGGCGTTGAGATCTCCGAATACAAATATGTGAGCGAATGGGTGGCAGGAAATAGCCTTATCAATGTTGTCAGCAATGCTATCTAGGAGGGAGAACGGTACAGAAAGAATAAGTAACTAATCGAACTGAGGAGAGACAGACGGAGACATACATACTGCTGGGCAGCAGATTCAAGTGAAGTCACCCTATCTATGGGGAGGTGTTCGCTGACGTAGATCCCCAGCCCATGCATGTGGACAGTGGAATCCTTCCTTAAGAGGAGGAGATAGCCAGGGATGGAGAGGTCAGAGGAGGGAATAGAAGAGTCGAGGTTAGTTTCGCAAAGCGCGAGGATATCCGGGGACTTTTCATGAAAAAAAGCTTCTACGCTAGGAAAGTTAGTACGAATTTCCCCGGATATTAGTGAAGGAAAGATTAAGGGCTTTAGGTGGTTTGATTTTAGCTGGTTTAGGGTTGTTTCTGCTTTTGTTCGTCATAAGTTTTGTTTATAGTGAGGGACCTAGAGTAGAGGATACAGGCGGTCATTATCCACGATCTGTGCTGGGAGGGAAACTGGCTAGAGTTGCAACAAGGTGTGGCCTCAGGGTTAGGGTTACATCCTAAACAGGGAACAAGGGGCAAGCTTCTACTCCTGTTCAATTGACGTGGGAGGAGTGTGAACCGGGCGATAGTTTGGGCTATCTACTCCAATTTAAAAAAAAAGAAAGAAAAAGTTAGGGGTGACGAGTTAACTAAGTTTTAACTTAGTTAAGGTCCAAACGGAGCATAAAGTCGAAAATGTTAGTAAGAGAAAAAAACTAAAAAACAAGCCAAGAAAATTAGAGAGAGGGAAAAAAGACCGTTTCTCATGCACTTACCGCGCAGATAATCTCTGGAAATTTGAGTAAAAATAACATAAAAAAAAATAAGAAAAATAAATAAAAGCAACAATATTTTCAGTCTGTCTTTTTTCCAGAAAAATAAAGGTCTATATAACTGCGATTTGTGCAGAGAGTTATGGTCAGAGTTTGAATACAAGGTCTGGCCATGTACGAAAATTAAAGATTTCACTGGGTTTGTGTGGCGTTAGCTGCCCTTAAGTTTGGCATCGCTAGAAAAATAAATAGAAGAACCTCAAGACAATGGAACAATTTTTTAACCAAACGGAGCATAAAGTCGAAAATGTTGGTAAGAGAAAAAAAAACAAAAAAACAAACCAAGAAAATTATTACAGACAGAACGGAGGAAGAAGAGAGAGGGGAAAAGTAAAGACGGTTTCTCATGCACTTACCTCGCAGATAATCTCTGGATTTCAGGATAATGAGAAAACACGTGGATAATTTATAGTTCTGTTTAACAAAACGACATAAGGAATTTACACAACTGATTTTTCAAGACACGTTGTTCATATTAAATCATTAGACATAAAGTAATATCTTAAAATTAGATACTGAAATGAGTGCAAGTATTTGCACGAGTATTTTTTTTTTTTGTCTGGAAGACGACACTTTATGCTCTCATGTTTGTTGCTAACGTAAAAACTGCCTTCATTAAAATCATCAATTTGTAATATTTAAGTAGAAAAGGGAAATTTTTCATTTCGAAATGATTATAGCAGGGTTGCTGAGGTAAGAGTTTAAAGTACTTACATTGACTTAATTGCCAAAAAAATTGCCATACAATGTAAAGAAATGGATCATCCACTGCGTGCAAAAGAGACAGAGACCCAGAAACATACTAACATGAAATGGTCAGTATAAGCAGTACACTACAACAAAACAATTATCCAGGATGCATGAGGATAACAATTCCCAGAAAGCAGCCTCGGGCTGTCAGCCCTATGTGAAGCGGGTTATCGGAGAAAATACAAAGGATCTGTGGTTCTACACTTTGCAGATACCTCTCCCGAGTAAGACTCCTAACAGGGGAGAACATGACTAAAGAAACAAATATAACTGAGAAACAGACGGTCCCCATAACGTAAGGCTACTAGACCATCGCGTGGCTAACCACATATGGAGAGAGAAAGACGATCACCACCACCTATGGGATAAAGTTAGAAAATTAATAGAAAACCCCACGGGAAACTACGTAAACTTAAAGACTCAGTACATTTCCTAGGCTACAAAAATCTCCTAACCCGACCGACGAATTTCACGTCTATACCTCTACAACAGACAAGGCTGAGTGATTTGAACGCAGATTCTCCCCCAACTGAATGACCTCCACATTACCCGCTCGGTGGTCTCTAATGTAATTTCAAAGCAAGTGGTGGCGATGGAATCCCAATCATTGTTCTGAAAAAGTGTTCCCTCCAAGCTTTATAACAACTGCCTGCTGGAAGTCCTCCTCCGTGATTCCAATATATAAAAATACTAGTGAACCTTCTGACCCCTCTAATTATTGCCATATCAGCCTCCTACCGATTTTTGGCAAAGTGTTCGAAGCCATCATCGCCAACGTGGTTCAACATCTCACAGCAATGAGGTTTTGAAGAGGATATAAATCAAAAGAAAACTGATACTTGTCAGCAAGAAGAGACAGCTGAAATGTCTGCTATACTCACAGCAACTCTTGACATACTTGATCAGCTTGAGCAATAAAACTCAGAAACTAAAATAATCACCAATTATGTTAAAATAATATGAGCAGCTAATCGAATTGATAATGCAATAAGACATACTGTTATTCTTAAATTTTTATAAACAGTTAAAAAGTAGTAGCTAAAGGTAATTTAAAATAATTTTTTTGAATATTTCTTTTTAGGATATGATGAAATAATGAGTATAAATCCTTTTAAGTTTATACTATAAGATCTAGTGCTTTGAATATTAATAATTTGTACAAAATGATGAATAGATAAAAAGTAATGATCATAATCCTACTATAAAACATAATGAGGGTACTGTTCATGACTGAATAACATCTGTTGAAGATACGATTACTTAGGTATTGGTTTCTATAAGGATTACTAAATGGTTATCAATTTCTAATACTCGGAATTCTCCTAAATTCAGTTCATTAGACAGAGTTATATATGAAGAGGAAAATCTAAGTATTTTTAAGTTTATAATTTTTTCTAACAATTTCCAAATTAAGGTGAAAAATCATTACCAGAATTTACAATAGATGATATAATACTATTACGTAACTAGTCAAAAACACATTATTTTCAAATTCTTTCAGAAATAAAATAATTGTTGGATTTTAATCAACCATCTATACTTATTACCAAATAAATGAAATTATTATTTTAGGAAAATATACTTTTTTCATCTGTTACCGCCACCTTTATGTAACAATTTAATTTCCTAATACAGATTTGTTTTATTAGTTATGAGCAAGACACATTGGGAGCGTAAATCTATTATTATTTTTCAAACATCTGTTCTTTTTTCTGAAAATCTATTCCGAATAATAAAACTTTGACCTTATTTAATTAGATAAACTTTTAATAGCCTTCGGGAATAATATATGCTAAGGACATTAGAGACTGAAGAAAAAAATGTTTTAATTTTTCTTCAATCATAATAAATTTGAAAATTATATCAATTCATGTCATCAAACTTAGCTTATCTCACCATCTGTCTGTCATTACACATCATTAATTTCAACCCTCCATGTTTAGTAATAGTTTTATTCTATTCTCGTGTTAAACATGACAGAACACCCCCACAATTTACTCCACATCAGATCGTTGGGAGATACACATGACTTTAATTTGTATAAATACAAATTTATTTATCGAACATTACGACATCAAATTTATGTATAAAATGTAGTAAGGAGTTAAGAGCTCATAAATCCATGTTTTCACTATGTGTATCAATATAGTATTAGCAATGTCTTGTTCCACTCTTTTTTTGCATTGATGGCTATTAGGTGAAGAAGGACAAACAAAGAAAGCAACATGCGAGAAGGTGAGGGACTGCAAATGTGTGTCCACTCAGTAGTTTCAAATATTCCTTGTTCCATTGTAACTGTGACTGACTGGCCGAAATTTGTAATTTGTTATTTTCTGTAAATTGCTCTCTTTTCATTAGTTAATAAATATTTTCACAGTGACTCACAAAATTTGACTTGCTCGATTTCTCATCACGGAGGCAATTGTTTTATCCTATTGGTCAAAAAAATTGATTTCACACTGGATGACAAATTTATACACACTAAACCAAAGATAGTTATTTTTATGTCGTACTCACCGTATAAACTTTGAATTTTATTTCCTGATTAACAATATCAGTTATGGCAAGAGATACTAGAATTATGCTCTTTTTTTTTTTAATTATGTTCTTTTTTCTTGCTCTTCTTGTTTAATTTTTATTACCTGATCAACTCCCCACAAACATGTCAGATTTTTTTCCACAATCCGTTGTTTCTTTTCTCCAAAGCCAAAATAAAGGAAAAAAAGTATCTGTCATTCTTCAGTACAGGAAAAGATATGTACTTCCACTTATTTTTTATACCTAAATTTAAATTGAATATTTAAAAATAAAACAAATTTTCTTTAAGTTTTAACAAACCCGTATATACAATTTTAAAGTTTCCAGGGGTTAATTTGAGGTTAGATTTGGCTGCTTTATCAGCTCTTTCATTGCCTTTTTTTCCGATGTGTCCAAGGGCCCAACATGGGAGGATTTCTTTATGGTTGGACATGTTGTTTATTTTGCATAAAAGTTTTACAATGATGAGGTTTTCAAATTTTTAGTGATGTTAGTGCTGATAAAGAATCCAAAAATATGATGAATTTTTGATATAATGTTAAGCGCTAGTTCTATAGCATGTGACTTTGCTGTAAAGATTGAACTTTCTTTTGGTCAAGCTCTTTTTAAGGTTTTTATGTTAGATGCTGCTCTTTTATCATTTTGTTTAGATCCATCAGTATAATATATATTAAGTGAGTTTTGCTTTGAGAAAGTCTTTCAAAATCTATGTAATAGGGATTTAACTTTCTTTAAGTATACATTCCATTCTTAGTTCAAATAGTGTTACTGTTTTTTTTTTAAACTTTCAAATACTTCTTTGTATTTTGGGTTGAAGATACTTCCGTAAGCTCGGTTGGATGCAGTCGAGTTTCATTTGCCTCTACAAATAGGCTATCTATAGTAGATGTTCTGAAAACTCCTAAATTTTGTCTTAAGCTTTCGTGGTGAATCGGGTCTATTTTTTTAGGTATGACTTTCTGGCAGATCTATAGATGACGCTGGCGTAGTCTAATTGAGATCGGATAAGATATTTATATATTTTATGAAAAGTTTGTCGGCTCCCCATTTTGTGTGAGCAACTAAGCGAAGGAGTTGGAGGGTTTTGTTGATTTTGCTTTTTAAATAATTTACGTGGGATATGAAAGTTAATTTCTTGTCAAATATTACTCCAAGAAATTTTTATTGGTTGACAACTGGTATTGTATTTCCCTCGAGTTAGAGGACTGAGTCATTATTCATTTTTGTTAGAGAACAAAAATAAACACACTGAGTTTTTTTTTTGAGAAACTAGAACCATTGTTTATTCTATTTAGATTTAATTGTAAAATTCTTTCTGGATGAAGGAGAATCTGTAGCTGATGACAAAGTCATCGACATACACAGCACATAGGCATTATGTTTTTGATATTATTTAATTTTATTGAGTGATGTAGATATGATGCTTCCTTGTGATTTATCTTTTGCTACTATTTGGGTTTCTGATGGAGTTGTTCCTATTCAGACTTTAAACTTTCTACTGCTAAGGAAATATTAGAAAAATAATGGAAGTCTTCCTCGTATTCCTAAGTCTTGAAGGCCTTTTCTGATGCCGCACCTCCAAGTGGTATCATATGTTGTTTTTTAATGAATACTTCTTTTATGAGAGTTTCTAGGCAGGTTAGTCTGTTGTTGACTATGTGCTCAATTGTTTTGCATAAAAGCCTAAAGCAATGGACCTGTAGGTTTTGGGGATGGAGGAATCATTTCCTGTTTTAGGAATTGGGATGATTATCATTTTTGTCCATAGAGTATTTAGGAGGCATTTGATAGATTCTTCTGGTAATTGCTTTAAAAATTCATTGTGAATCTTATCAGGACCTACTGCTGAATTATGGGATTTTCTCTATTGACTTTGTTAGCTCCATAAGGGAGATTGGTTCCTTGTAGATTTTACAGTTGTTTCAAAATAGATTTAACTCATGTTTTTCTGTATTAAATTTTATTTTTTAAATTTTGGATTGATTTAATTTTTCAGCAAAATTTTGGCTAGTGTATGTGCTATAAGTTTTTTCTCTCTTATTAATTTACTAGTAGGTGTTTGATAGAATTTGTTTTTTTCCAGATATATTCCTTGGCATGTTTCATACTAATTTCTCATTTGAGGATAAGTTTAATTCGCTGACATAGTTTTGCCAGGAATCTGTATCGGCTTCTTTAATAGTTTTCTGAACGAGCACTCTCTGGTATTTGAAGTTAATTAGGTTTTGCTTTGTGGGTTCTGTTCGGAATTTTCTTACTACTTTACATGATTGCTGGATAGCTTCTTTGCTGAACCATGGTTTATTTCTTTTGTATGGAGTACATTTAAAAGGAATACATTTTTCTGCTACTGTATTTAGTTTCTTAGATAAATTTTCCACAGTTTGGATATTTTTGTTTTGGATGAGGTGTTTAGAGCATAGTTTTTCTTAAATTCTTCCTAGTTTGCTGTTTTTTAATCTCTTCTTCCAGGGATAAAGAACTCTCAATCAAAATGGGGAAATGCTCACTTCCATTTGTATCTTCATAAACACTCCAAGGAAAGTAGAGGGATCACATAACGTCAGATCGATGGCTGAGTACAATCCAGAGGTTGGGTCGAGATGTGTTTGAGATTTTGAGTTATATAAGCATGGATTGTTGGTGTTTATAATTTTTTCCTCCCCATAATTTGTTCTGCCTATTGAAATCACCTGTTAGAATTAATGGTTTAGAAAATTGTCTAATTAGTTTCTTTATTTCTTCTTCTTTCATTTCACATTGTGGTGTAATATAAAGTGAACAGTAGGTGATTGTTTATGAAGTGTTGCTGATATTTCTACTGCTTGTAGGTTTGTGTTAATGTTGACTTTTCTCTTGGAGGATACATTTCCTAACTAATATGGATGTTCCACCTGAAGCTTTTAGTCCATTGTCTAATATGAAGTCAAAACTTTTTATTTCGGTTTTGTTTTGTTTTTTTAACTCGAGAGGATAATGTTTATTTTTTTTTTACATTATGATTTTCTCTTATTTATATTTTGAGTTTTATCTATCTCTTCTTTCTGTTATGTTTTTGAAGGGATTTGTGATACGTTTTAGCTATTTGTCGATTTGGGTTATCTATCTCCATTTCTCGAAAAAGAGATTTAATTAGTTTTTAGTTGAAAAGTCTCTCTTTTGTTTTAGTTTTCTTTGGTAATGTCCTAGATTCATAAGTTATGAATATCATTGTTTGGGTTTGAGATGAATTTATTGTTTTTTTAGATTTTTTGAAAGTTTATCCATTCACTTGGTTCTAGGTGTATTAACTTTTTCATTAGTTTGTTGTATTTGTCCATTTAGTAGGAATTATTTTGGTTTCATTTTTCATGTACCTTTCAACTATTTTTCTTGTTTCTGAGAATGGAATATTTCTTTTTCTACCAGTCTTCACATGATTTGGAGAATACTAGGTGGTTTTCTTGGCAGTTTATACATTTAATTTCTTCGTAGCATTCTTCCTCATGATCTGCATCTTCTGAGCGACACTCCACATATATCGGTAGGATGCCCAAATTTTTTGACATCTAAAGCATCTCGGGGGGCTGGAATGTATACTTACACAAGTTCTTTGTTGCAACCAATTTTGGTTTTTTTGAAGAATGTTGTATTTATTAAAAGTGAAGATATTCATTTGTAATGGATTTATCTCCTAGGGAACTCTATGACAATTCATTTTTAATTTTTTAGAGTCCGATAGGGATTTTTTCGGATACATATAAAAAAGTTTACGCTTTACTGAGGGCTACAAAATACAATTGGTCAGCACTTAAAACAGGAACTTGGGTAATTTTCACTCGCAAGATAAATAATAATCATGTGAGAGAAAGAAAGAAACTTGCACTTAACATTTTTATGTAAATAAATCAATGAACAGATAATCGGATAGATATAAAAAGTATTTTGAAAATCCAATGGCTTCATGATTTGTATTAAACCCTTAAATATTTCATTAGTAAAGATAGTCTCACTTACTAACCTATCCACTACAAGGCTTTGTATAATTAAAAGGAAAAAAACATTTTTTTAAATTTCATTATTCATCGAATAAAAAACCTTTTTTTCAGTCTGCAATGTCCTTAGTATATATTATTTTAAAAACCTTATCTAATTAAGTAATGTAGATTTATTGCAATTATTTTATTTTACTATTCAGATCAGCGTTTAGGAAAAATTGACCTAATCCTGAAAAAAAAAACTATAAATGATTTACATTAATTAATTACTCTTACGTTACTATAATATAATACCTTTACTCTACAAAATTAAATTTCTTGAAATTTAATGAATTTACGTGGAGGTGGGTAAACAGATATAAAATGAAAATTTTACTAACATTTTCTAAAAATAATCATTTCAGAAATAATTTCATTTATTTGTGAATATGTCCTAAACGTATAATTAGCATCAGACAATTATTTGATTTTTGCAAGAATTTAAAAAATTGTGTTACGTAATATTACCTTATCCATTGTAAATTCTAACGATTTGGTTACGCGCTAACGAAATTCAAAACAAGATTTTTTTACCAAAATTTTGAATGTGTTAGAAAAGATTAAAAAATTTTTTTTTTAATAATTAAATATTTTGATCATTCCTCTTAATCTTAACAGTAACAACAAAATCATTTGGGGCCTTTTTTTCTTCACACTATGCTGTTTTTGAAGTGATTTAGTGGAGGTACCTAGAATAAAGATTCATTAACTTTATTAAGGCCGGGGAAAGAAAAGAAACAAATGAATTTCCCAAGCCATATAGTGCACACAACACTTCATCCACATCTGTTAATTTTTTTCAAGCACAAAGAAATTGATAAATGAAAGAAAGTGAGAGAAATACCAGGCATTGAAATTATAGAATCAGCTAAAAGAAAGCTCATATGCAGCAGAAGAAGGATAATTGTGGATATGGCTAATAAAGAGCGAATAACACCTTATGGTAATTATAAGCATTTTTCCCCACCCCCTTTCGTTAAGCAAGTTTACTTGCGTTATTTAGTTGGCATAGATATGTGGCCAAAGAGTTTTAAACAGGTGAACCAACTGATTAAAATTTTATGTTTCCTTATTTATCAAAAGAATTGGCATTACATAGCATTCAAAACCATAAAGACCACGGATTTAGTTTATGTTGGTTTCAATTTCCATTACAATCAAATCCTGTGGCATAACACTGACGGAATATTTACTTTTTTATACGGCCTCATACATTAGTAAGTGAATTCATGGATGCAGGTCAAGAATATAATATAATAGAGAAGTTATGGTACATGGAGTTTCTTTTGTTGCTATACCTATACAGAAACAAAATCTGATTACCTAATGCAAATCTCGATGCTATTATAAAAGTGAAATCTTCCTCCGTATTTAGTTATTTTAGGTACCTCCACTAAACAACTGAAAAAACTAACTAGTATAAAGAAAAAAGGCCCACAGACTAAATAAAACCTTTCTTCCCCCATCAAAATATCCACGCTATAATTAACAAGAAAGATCAAATTTCTTTCTAAATTTTGGTAAAAATCTTATCTTCGTTCTTGTTAGAAAAGTTTACAATGCATAATGTAATACATAATTCGTTTTTTTTTTTTGTTTTGTTTTTTTCAGTCAAAAACACATTAAATTGAAATTTTTTCATGAATGAAATTATTTGTGTTATCATTATTTTTAGAAAATCTTGGTAAAAATATTCCTCGGGGCGACTGTTCCTGCAATCATGAATGTCGGTTGGCTCTCAGGTTCGTATTACAGGAGACATTCAGGCATTGTTCATAAAAATTATAAAGCTTTTTGGCTTCATATCCACCGTGACTAAAAAAAATGCATGCTGACAAAAGAGGAGACGAAAAAAGAGCTTCACTCAATGAAAACCTTATTCTTTCTTAGTAATATCCAGCGGGATCCTTCTACTTTATTAAACCTTTTTTGTCATTGATTTGCTTTTGCTGCTCCCACTATTCTAGTATTTGCTAATGCCTTACCCAAAGAGTGTCCCACAAAACCTTTGCACCTCATTTATATTAGATCGATATATTTTCCAACCATTTTATTGGCACCTTTCGACTAATTCGTGCTATTTCTCTCGTGGTCTTTAAATGGAAAGCAAGATATTCTTCTCCCAAGCAAACGATAATTCCCAAATTATTAATTTCTTTGTGCATTTGTATGATTTCTTCGAATGATGATTCTTTTACTCCCTGTTTTAGTAGTGCTGTCTCGATTTCTTCTGATTTAGCAAGCAAAAGATCTCTTCCTCTTATGACACCTTTGGAGGAATTTATCCATTTTTAGTAGGTTTTTGCATCTTTTTAGCTTTAAACTTCTACAAACAAATTACTATTTTAGTTTTTCAGGTGATAACTGATCTACTTTAGTTTCCTCTAATGATTCAATTACAATAAATTATGGATAGTTACCTCCAGTGTCTGATATAGGTTCATGATGGGGTTCTTCGTATGGATTTGTGATTAGTTATTCATCTTTCTTACTCTCCACCCTCCTTGGAACCCAACAATGGGAGATGTTGGGGTGGGGGAGAAACCCATTCGTCATGTAAAAGCGTTATTCCACTAACAGATTGACACTTGCCATCTATTTCTAACACTTGTAGGTGGTTAGGACTTGGCGTGTCTAGCCCAGATAAGAGCCAAAGTGGAGTGTTGCAGTGCCTTAGCCACTTTTTCTTGGGTGATGAATTTCCAACAGTTGACCTCATTCGGTAGTGGGGGGGGGAGTCTTACTCCTCTACAGAGGTGGAGTTACCGTTTTCTAAATTGATTCTTCTTCTATGTGCCATGTCCCTTGAAAACATAGTCAATTGTGGCCTTTAGCTTTCCCCTCCTCCTCTATCAGACCTGTGAGTATCACATTCTGCAAGCCCATCTTCCTCATTTCATGTTCCAGGAACTTCAGCTGTAGCTTCCTGAGGCTAAGTATTATTCTCTTTTTCGTTTCCAGAACGTCGTCACTGTTCACATGCTCAATCCAGGATATCTGAACAACATTTCAGTTGCTTCAAGTTTTACCTTCATATATGATGATATATCTTATACTTCCTTCCCCAAGAATAGACCAGAAGAGCCTGAAGACATTGAGGCGGTGACAGTAACCAAAATTAATTGAAACAAATCTTCTAGGTTGTGACTGGAAGGGGATCACTCTTCCAGGGAACTTCAGTTGGACTGTCAGACCATTGCACATTTTTGAAGTGTGCTTCGGCCCAAATCTGAAGCTGGAGAGGAATTGGTTAGACGTACTGGCAAAGGTCCATGTGTCAGTCCAGACTTGGCTTCAACAGTGGTTGTCTGTGCAAAGTAGGGCTGAGGTGTGTGTGTCTCTCTCTCTTAATCCTTCACTAGTTGTTGGTACTCCTTCACTGTGATGACCATAAGAAGGCATTCAAGCACCTGCTGTCTATAGGGAATATGCAAGCATCAAGCCAACAGACGTATCTACGACACATGCGGTGACTCACTGACCAACCTCAAGGTTAGCTTTCATATACTGCAAGTTGAGCGGAAATTTGACTTAGCTGTTGAGTTCTAGAGATGCCTTCATTAACCTTAGTATTACTCCTCGCGTTTCGAGAGCTGAGCATCAATGTAAGCCGGGGAATCAATTCCAATTCTTACTCGAGTGTCAAGAAACCATGCAGATCATTCCTTAGGGCAAATTTTATCGTTTAGTAGTTGTGCCGTAGATTTGGCCATCTGTGATCAGTTAGACCTTGGTTTACATGAATCACGCATTGTACCATTGTTGACGGATTGTTTCACTCGTGAGAAAGACATGTACTTCATTATCGCATTCATGTGTGATAATCTGTTGCCCACATATTCTGGGTTGAAACGGATGGCCGTAGCAAAAATCGTGATTTTGAGATTACAAATAGAGGAAATCTTGCAATCCGAACATTTTTCTCATCAAAATCTTATGTTCTTTCAGCATCAAGATGTAGATCAGAGCATTTGATATTGACAAATTTCATTGAAAGTTGAGTAACTGCAGCAACATCAGTTTACAAGAAAGCAATAGTCATGATTTTCTGTTTGAAGTCACTTATGTCACAATGAACCATTTTCCTGTGAATACTCACCTAGATAAGTTACACTAGTTCTTGTACCTATTTCATTGGAGTAAATATTCTTCCTAGCCTGTCCCCAGCTTTCTCTTTGGTTTTAATCCAGATCGAAATTTCAAACCTACCCAGTTTCTTTATGGCCCCACTTGTTATCTTGACAAGGTCAGTACTTGATTTTCCCATTCCATTATTTATTTTTTCCTGTCTCTCTTATGTATTATTTCACCGTTTGGTGGAAAACAGCAGCCACTTTAAATTTTTGTGGTGCGGACGGGTTTTGCTAACATTTGTTTATTTTTAGTATGGATATTTTGTTAGATTTTAGTTTGTTTTTATGCTATTCATTTCCACCTCTTTCAGTAATACATTGTATATAAATAAAATTTTTATGTCATGGGTTTATTTACCCTTTTCTAGGTTTCCCAGCAAGTATGTGACATCATGGTATATGTAGTATTGTAAGATAATTGACCTAAAAAAAAAATAGAAAATCACGATACCTAGCCAATATAAAATCGGAGTTATTGTTTATTTAACAATTGTTAAAAGTGTCAGTTTTAACCGTTATAATAAAATGGGGAAAGACAAGATACTCATCAATCTTGGGATGCAAAATCTGTTGAATGAGTAAAAACCTCTCATAATTTTGGCTGGTTATCAAAAAACATGTAATCTTGCATTATCTTGAGTGGCTATTATCCCACTTTTATTAAATTCTTTAGATGAATTTTCACCTTAAGTATAAGTTGTGGTTCATTGATTTACTCTACAATCTATTGCTATTATGGCAATTTACCCATGCACACATGAACTCTTCTAATTATAAATAAGCAGCAGTTTCAGCTTTGTGGCAGAAGTCTATTCCAGTCTATTCTGATGAAGAGGCGATAAGTTTCGCAGGAGCAGCAATGACCACTAAAACTATTGTTGTATATCAATAAACAGACAAACACGGGTGTATATAAAAATATGAGTTATATTTTTATTAATGAACGATGGACCGTGTAGCCTAGTGAACAGAGAGTGAGAGCGCGCTTCCAAGGGTTGACGGGGGGGTCGTATCTGTTGCTCCTCTGGTCTGGTCTGTCCGGACTGTCTCTCTGCGTCTCTCTGCCTGACTGTGACTAATCCGTGCTTTCGCGGTCTTTATATATCTTCCAAAACCGGGACTTGTTTCTTCCGGCTTTGCCTTGATCACGCGACGCCCACGCGACGCCTACGTAATTCTCAGAGTCACCTGTCTGTTTGCCTCTGAGTTATTTCCGCATCTGCCGGAAATAGGGTCAAAGTGACATCCGTTACTTTTCACCGACCGGAAACAACACGGCTTGTATCAGCCTTTCTTGGGTGGGCCAGACCGTTATATTACATTCCTCGCCCACCCATTTTCCAAAATGTTCACCTAAGAACATTTTAAACGCAACATCCTCACTCTCCTCCCCATGCCACACAAGCCCGACAATTATATAAAACATGTGTCGAAACAAACAAAACAACAAAAACAAAAATATAGGGGAGCCTACATCGGCAACCCAACAGTTCGTGTCCATCTTGAAAATTGTTCTACCAGCTCGATGTTTCATTGTTCTTGTTTTTTTTTTTTTTTTAATATCCATTTTCACAGAATTGGGCAAAGTTCTTAAAAATGTGCATTTTCTTTCTCGACTCTGTCCATAAGCGTAGACTCTTCGATGCATAATCCACATGATTATAGGCGGTAATTGCGCCCCAGTTTCTAAACTAACATCGAGTAAATGACCTTTGACCAACACCATGTGTGCTTCTGCTCGAGTTTATTGTTACACATGTAACCTCATTTAATTTAATTTAATTTCAAACATACTATGTTTGAACACAGAAAAAATGGTCATTATCTGCCGTACATATCATTCATAGTCTGACCGAGAAATGTTCAATAGAAAATGAAGAAAATTACGCTGATTCCAACGTTAATCCGCATGCAATTTACTTGTGGAGGATATTAATTTAGTCTAAAAAAAATGGACCCGTGACTCGTAGTTCCTTAGTTTGTACAATGCTTTCCATTCCCTGAACTACTTCCTCTGGATTCGAAACCAAGCATATCTGATTTGTTGACATCTCTCTGTTTAACGCAGAGACATTTTTGAGTGTCGAACACCTGTTGACCCCGGAGTACTATTCACAACGGATAACTCAATTTCCTTTTCCGAAGCACTGTTGCTTCTTTTACACTTAAAAATCCGCTTCCTGGCTATTATTCCCAGGATTATTATTACGCCGACCACGCCAGCAATGACTCCTATCGTCAACTTCTTCGGGAGTTCCTCATATCCTTCACTAAATCTCTCCATATTTATCTGTTCCAAGGTATTTACTAGTTTTCAGAAATTAATATATCTTCAAAAGATATTTCCCAAGTCACATAAATGAAAATTCACAGAGGATGTTGAATTGATGGGAACCTGCACAAAAGCATAAAAGTGAAGTACTTTTACGTAAATAAAAATAAGTTTTAGATTTTAATTTAATTTTCCCAAATCTCCCCAAATAATCCGATTCCACCATATTGATAACAAAATATCTTTTCAATATCTGACTCATATCGCGAAACACTGAGACGCGGGTGAATGTTTTAAGAATATATATAATCGATGTATTCGCAAAGAAATAACCAAACAATGCAGTTGTTTTCAAGCAACGATGTTGAGATATATTTATAATTGGCGATTTTGTTGGCTGTTGTTAACTGCATAATTAAAATTACACTTTAAAACTCTCGATAACATTTAAGTCATGTCTATGCTGTAGAAATGTCACGCAAAACACAAACATTTTTAAATTTTGACAATATCTGTGTAAAGATTACAAATTGACGTTTACGAACAAATTCTGTTGACGAGATCAAAATTAAAGAACCCTTTCGTTTCTCTGATTTTCCTATTGTGGTAGCATTCAGCTACATTTATAATTTGTTAATGTTTACCAATTTTGATTTAGTTCATGCAATACAAGGCCAAATGGAGAAAATGGAGAGGGTCATTTTACGCTAATACTCCAATTGGGGAAAGTTTGTGTACGTAGAACATCGAATTTTTTTTTTTTTTAATTCGGCTCGAGTACTGGTCAGAAAAACTCAACTATTTCAACCATACAACTGACCTTCATATTGAGAATAGTTGTTCGTCAATATTTCTATCGGGTTGTCTGGAAAGTTCATGCCGCTTTTTAAGTAAAATTAAGACACAACCCAAAATTATTTCATTAAATATTTATTCTACGAAATATTAACTATTTTCTTGCACAAACCAAAGAAAACATTGTTATCAACAAGTTAATCCAATTATCCACTTAAACTCACTTCACATATATGGTAAAATATTAACAACAAAAATAAATCATTAACTCAGATGTTTTGTACTTACAGATAGGTAAATATTTCAACTCCTTCCTCCCGCCAACCCCAAACCTAAGCGCTAGGCATAATACTCTCTCTGCTTCACCGGCGTTCCCTGCTACTCTCTACATGTAACCTGTACCCCGTCCGTTCTACTGAACAATCCATTTTTCAACTCTATTTTAAGATCGGCAAAAGTATGCATTTTTTTTTCTAACTGGACTTATTATAAACACGAGCAGAGAACACACACACTATTAAATCAATGAGTCACTTACCTTGGCTGACTGTCCATAGTCACTTAGTTGCGCAGCTGCTATATATTTTCGTCTTCTTTTTTTCTTTTTCTTCCTTCCTCGCTGTCGTCCGGTTGTTTACTATTTTCGTCTTCTATCCGGTAGTTTTAATTCAGTTGAATTTTCAATTGTTGCCGTGGTAACTAGCTCGTATCAATCTGTTTTGTTGTTTCAAAACAGCAGGTCACTAGCACCAAAATGACTAATCTGTGCTTTCGCGGTCTTTATATATCTTCCAAAACCGGGACTTGTTTCTTCCGGCTTTGCCTTGATCACGCGACGCCTACGTAATTCTCAGAGTCACCTGTATGTTTGCCTCTGAGTTATTTCCGCATCTGCCGGAAATAGGGTTAAAGTGACATCCGTTACTTTTCACCGACCGGAAACAACACGGCTTGTATCAGCCTTTCTTGGGTGGGCCAGACCGTTATATTATACTATAAGACTACAGACGAAGTACGTGGATACGCGTAGAACAAGGATAGTGGTGCTTGGTGTAATGCAAAAACTAGAAACAGAATACAGGAAACTACAAAAGGAAATAAGGAGTAAATGCAGACAGGTGAAAGAGGGACAGTTCAATGACAAATGTGCAGAAATAGATTGAGTGTTACCAATAAAGGAGACATGCATAGAAAAAAATAAAGCGAACTAACAGAACAAAAAACAAGAGCGAAGCAGATCGATTTTCATAGCACTGCCTAATAAGCCATGTGCAAATAAATGTGAACTCCACCAAATGATCAGCTCAGTGAGTCATGTAACTAATCTCCTCCTCTAAAGTCTGATCAACAGAAAAGGCAATAGAAATACAAAAGGACATGTACTTGTGTTTCATTGACTATGCAAAGGCATTTGACAAAGTATGCCACAAAGACTTGATAGAGATGCTTGGCAACCTTGACATATTCGGGAAAGACCTTGCAGTAATCAAGAACCTTTACTGGCAGCAAACTGTCTGCATATGAAAAGGAAACAAATTCAGCAGACACACAAAGATAGAAAGGGGTGTGTATTCTCACCAGATCTTATACAGCAAGACCATTCTGAGAGCTCTAAAAGTCTAAAAGATAGAGTGCCGATAGCAGATACAGGAAAGAAATGACTACATATCAACTACAAGAAAACTGAATACATGGTAATCAATAAAAAGAGGAGCCCAAAATACCAGCTACAAGTTAGTGATACCAAAAT
This sequence comes from Ascarosepion bandense, assembly GCA_037127315.1. Classification (NCBI taxonomy): domain Eukaryota; kingdom Metazoa; phylum Mollusca; class Cephalopoda; order Sepiida; family Sepiidae; genus Ascarosepion; species Ascarosepion bandense. The sequence goes on along the minus strand of JBBBDQ010029176.1, from coordinate 66,757 downwards.
CAAACAGGTGCAAAAACTTAAATTTCTAGGAAGTGTTTTAACAGAGAATGGAAAGTGTGATATGGACATCCGAAGGCATATTGGCATTCCAGAATTGTTTTCACTGCTTCTGGCAGACTTAATATTAGACAACAAAATTCCTGAAATTTGGAATATTTCTTCAGCAAACTTGTTTATTTTGTCATTGAATTAGTAGCATCAAGATCTTGGAAAAGACTTTTATTTTTCCTATTTGAGTTGGTTCCTTATTTACCTCCCTTTTTAAAATGAGCAAGAGAAAAAAAAGCAGCAAAAGAACCACCTGTAGTTGAAGTTTTTGTATGTTTCCAACTTTCATTCATGGTCAGTGGTCGAAAACAGGTAGACACAAGTTTTTCAAATGTTCATTTGAATTTTTAGTTTTGAGCAAAAAAGGAAAACAAAACAAAATTTCAAATATTAGTTTCAATGTCCATCTACAATTGGCACAATAAATCTTCAATTTATTGTTACGAGTGCTTTACTAAATTTAGTAAATTTCACTATCTTTCTTCCCCTTCCCTCTTAGGTAAGTACACACGCACACTACCTTTTTTTCTTTTTATTGAAGTCTTTTCTGTCATTCCTAACACTACTGTGCAAATTGTTCACCAGTCAGTACCATTAAGTTTTGGAGGTACCAATACTGGATAAAGCTCAGAAATGATTCCCAGATTCCATCTGATTAATGTAGATAATAGGTGGATGACTTCAAGAACAATATATCTGCTTGCATTCATTATCTGTACTGCCAATATTTTTCTGTTGTGAATTATGTACAGAATTAATCTTTTTTTTTGCTAATTTATCATTGTCATAATTCTTTTGTAGTCACAATTTGAAGCTATATTTTTTAAGTTTATGCTGACAAATTTAAAATTTCTCTTCCTATTATTTTGTGACAATAAACATTCACACTTACCAGAGCCAAAGCGTCAAAGGTGTTTTGCTTGTTGGGCTGCTGTGTTGTGATGAATGTGTGTGTAAACCCACGCCAGACAGTTTGTTTCGTCAGATGCATCCTCTCCCCTCACAAGTTTGGTCAAAGAAAGGAATATTCTTTGACCTGCCCTTTTATGCTGAGTGAGAACAAGGCTGACAGCGATGATTGGTGCATTGGCAATGTTTTTTGTCCATAAAACAGGTCCGAGACAATGACTGCCAGCGTCTTTGTGACAGTGGTGACGTGCACTGATAGAGAGATCAGTCTTGAGTTTAGACTCTGTTTATTTTGTCTGGAAGCTTCAAACCCATCTGTGGAGCGAGCGGTGTTCCCAAAACCAAACAGAAACCTACTGTTTAGCAACAAATTTTATATTTCCTTTTTTGTTTGTTTTTTAACACTACACTTTTAGGATTTTTTCCTTATTAGATCATTTTTATACATTACAAAAAGCTTTGAAACCTAAAGCAATTTGGCAGCTTTTAATACCAAATTTACAAAAATCAGGTATTATCTAATTAATTTAATGACTCTGTAAATAATATTTCTGTCATGTTCTTGATAAACTAATCACCCTTTCGACTGTCCATTTACTGTACTCTCCCAATATTTTATTCCAACCCTGTGGTTACCCAGCTACTTTTCTCCTATTTTACACCTGGATTCATTTGATTCAAGGTATAGATTTTTTTGTTTAAAATATCTTTCTGAAAGAAAATACATATAAATAGTTATTTTATATTTCATCTTTGTAATTTTTTAATACAAAATTTTTAGTCAATACATTCTTCATTCTTCTTGTATTGTTTGAGGTTCTCAGCTAAAATATTTTCATTATTCCATACATTTTTTAAAACTATTATCATCATCTTTATTATTTTTAACACATTACTACTCCCGCATCGATCAGAAACCAGGTCTGGACGACAAAGTGAACCTCGCTGCCGCACTGGAAAGGGACCTCCAATCCGTAGTGACCTGGGGTAGGAAATGGTTGGTAAATTTCAATGCCTCCAAAACAAAGCTGTTAGCAACTAACCACCATAGACTATCGCATCTACCTCCCATTAGCATGGGACAGGCTAGCCTCCCAGAGAGTAAAATACTACGCCTCCTTGGCCTTACACTCTCGGCGGACCTCAAATGGAATGACTATATTGAATCCATTGCCAAATCTGCTGCTATGAAAGTCGGCTCTCTGTGCAGGGCCCGGAAATTTTTCCCACCTGAAACTATTCTGCACATATACAAATCTACCATCCGCCCGTGTATTGAATATTGCTGCCATATCTGGTCGGGTGCCCCTGCTGCTCTCCTTGGGCTTCTTGACAAAATACAAAGGAGGATCTGTAACGTGGTTGATACTAACTTGGCAGACCGGCTGCAGCCGCTCTCACACCGGCGTGATGTAGCTTCCCTGTGCCTCTTCTACAAGTACTTTCATGGCTTCTGCTCCGATGAGCTTAGATCACTGGTGCCGCCCAAGCACGAATTTACACGAGATACTAGATTAGCAACTAGGTCCCACCCTTTTACAGTTAAACAAATAAGATGTAACCGTAAATTCTACTCCAACAGCTTCTTTTCTCGCACTTCCCGCCTGTGGAACTCCCTTCCACAAGTCTGCTTTCCCGACAGTTACAATCTCCAGGTGTTTAAATGTAGGGTCAATAGACACCTCCTATCACACTAACTCCCAACTATTCTCACAACACTCTCATCTACCCAACCCTCATTCTCGGTATCCTCACCCGCCTATCACCCACCCTCTGTTATGTCCTATATTTAACCAGCCTTTCTCCTCTCTACGTAGCCCCCTGCACAGTAGTGGCAGTGACATGCCTTGCTCGGGGTGAAACGCTTATAAAAAAAAAAAATTACTTTGACTATTCTTATTGACATGTTGCATATTAATATTCTGTACAAGTTACTGATTAGTTTTTACTTCTAAATTTTCTCAACAAAAAGCCCATGTTCAGACAAAAGACAGAAGTGAGCGTTAAGGTCTTCACTTGTTGCGTTAATGGTAGGATAAAAATAGAGAACCTCTATTTTTTATAAAGGAATAATTATTTTCTAACTAGTGTTATACAGCATACATTTGTAGAAGATTGAATAATATATTGGCTGAAATATTAAAAAAAATAAAGTTAAAGATGGTAATTTGAGAAATTTATGAAATATTTATAACATCAGAATTTTATAAAATAACATTTATTGATTTTTTTTTCACACTTTCCATTTAATGGTACAAGATGTTTTGGTCTCTTGCTCAACGGCACTCCACACATAATAATCAAGGGTGTTGCAGTCTGGTTGGTGAGTTAGGTTGCCAGGAGTAAGGAGTGATAAGGTTGCAGAAATTGTCTGACAGCCATGACTAGGTTCCCATGCTTGTGTGGCATGGCACATAGCCTTGTTGCTATACCGTGTCTTTCACAAGCCACTCTCTTGACAATGGCAGCACTGCCTCCTCAAGACACTTGATGTAGGCCTCCATTGTGATTCTTAAGTCCCTTGAGAAAATGAATGAAGGCATAACAGTGCCCATCACTCTAAACACCATGATGCTGACTGGATATATAATCCTACTCTTTCCAAATTCTCTGCACTATCCTCAGATTAGCACCCAAACACCCTGAAATGTTTGTATCGGAACTTCTGGCACAAATGCCAAGCAGTACAGTATGCTGTTTCCAAATTACTAGCAGAGTTAATTGCATCATGGTGCCCAACTGTCCCTACTATACTGTGCAGTTGACAAAATTAAAAACAAACAACACATATGCATGAAATTAAAAATATAAAATAATGACCATTTGCCTACTGCACCTTGTACAGGAGGTTGCAATGTATATATTCAATAGGGTACAAAAAATAAAATTTAACTGCCTCAAGAAAAGAATACTCATTTCAAAATAAATGAATCTTTAAAACATTGATACTTATTCTAAGAGTTGTTCAGATATCATTCTTTTATTATTAATACAACTTTTAGTGATAAAATAGGGATAAAGCTTGAACAAGACCTTCTATGCAAATTGTATACCTAAGGAAAGATGAGAAATGGCTTGACTAAAACGAAGTAACAACAATAACGAAAAAGTTCAGTTATTTGATTAATTCTTAGAATGATGATAACTCACCGCAAAATTATAGAGAATTCTATTATAATCTTTTATTTTTTACCCCAATTTCAGTTTACTTACTGTTTTTCTTTTTAATTCTCAACAGATGAGGATTTTACTCATCCAAGATTGACATTCCCCAAATATGCTTAGGCAGTTCTTAATGTTAATTATTTTAAAAACAAAAATAAAACACAACTTTCAAACATTTATGGGGGAAGAGAGCTCAATGTTGGGGATAATGTTTGTAGTGTGGTCAAAGAAAGCGGCACTGTATGAATACTGTTTTTTTATGCCTTAAATGATCATCACACTATTTTGTTTTGCTTACATATTTACTATTAAAAAACACGTTACCCTAAAATAGATATAAAAATTATTTTTAAAATGTCCTACCAGTATTATTCAAAAGAAAAAGATCAAAATGTTTTTTGAATGAAAATCTCCACATGCAAGAGAATGAAAGATGAGTTATCGATACAAATGAGAGTAATAGATAAAAAATTCATTTATTCTTTATAGTTTAAATATTGAATTTTTTTTATTACTGTCTTTTCATTTGTTCAATCATTCTGCTTGTATCTGTTGTTTTTTTTTAGTTTTGTATCATTGAAAATGTCTGTAATTCCTTTTGGTTCTACTTGTTTGATATTTTCTTTATATTTAGCAGGCCTGTTCTATTTAAGACAATTCTATTTATTTTTTTGGAAATGGAATGTCTGTTATAAAAAGTGTGTGCATATATGTATGTACTACTTCTGGAGTGGCCAAATGGTCATAAATTCTGATTGCTTTTCACGACTACTGCAGCCACAGTCTTTTTACATATGCTATCTGGCTAAGTTGAATTCTGCAACTGATTGCAGGAGCATTTTAAATCTATTTACTACTTTCTGTGCATGCATTATCTTTATTTATGAAACTTAGTTTCAATAAATAATAATGTCACTGTAGGTAGGAGCATCAGTAGTTCATTTTTATTGTTGAAATATGAAAACTCAATCACTATGAAAAGGTCACTTTATTTTTTAGCTGTTTAAAGAAACAGTTTATTTTTATAAAAGGAAAGTCATTTTTATATTTAAAAACATTTACATACTTTCTATGTATTTTTCTCAAAAATACTCAGGTATATTAAAATGTGTTTTGGTTTTTCTTCTGTTTCTCATAATTTTCTTATTTTTCCAGTGAAAGAATCCTGTTTTGAAAATCATATCTCTTTTTATTTATGATGCCCACCCACAAACATAATACATTTGTATTTACTGCAACATTCAATCAGTATTGACTGATATTTTTGTTTTTTATATTTTTTGTATAAATCAATTTCTTTTGTGTTGAACATATATTTAATTAAAAACAAGACATTTTTTCTTCTTTCTGATTAATCCTTATGATTTTGTAAAAAGACTATTCAATTGAAAACTTATCCTTCAAAAAGAACAAAAATATTTACCTTGAGTATCCGGTTCATTTTATTATAAATTTCCAAGGCAGAGAACTAAAAGAGAAAAAAAACAAACTTACCAATTAATGATCTTTCAAACAGATAGTCTTGTAATTAATTGACAAGACATTGAAAAACAGAGAATGTTCCTCTACTCAACTTGTGTTTTTCAGCAATTCAAAAATATTCAGTTTTGGAGTTTAGGATAATTTTTTAAAAGGCATTTTTAATTTAAAAAGATCTAGCCAGTGAAACGTTTGTCCTTACCCATTCTGGTTGCTCCTGAATATTTTTTTACACAAACATTGGTCTATTTCACTTGACTATTTTATCATTTTACCCCACTCTCTGTCTTTCCCATTTTTGCAAGTGTCTTGCCACTTTCTTCTTGTATGTGTGTATGTATGTATACTTGTATGTATGTGCACTTGTTTTTCCTCTCTTCTTATATTTGTTTCTTGAAAGAAATCGTTTCTCATATTTGTTATTGCATTTTGTAAATATGTCAGTGAATATCATTATCATTACTATTATTATATGAAAAATGTTGATATTAATAAAATATAAGTAACAAAATATTGAATGGTTTTGAGTCTTTATTTCTCTCTTTACAACAATATGTCCTTCTCATCATGTTTTATTTTAAAACTGCACTATTGAAAGATACAATGAATACATTTAGATCAGTGAATAAAAGTCTTTTAGTGCCATCCTTCTATCAAGAAAGAAAAAATCAAAATGCCCGTTTATTGCAGCTTTTAACAAAATATTTGATACCAATGACATATCATGGATTGACATTGCTTCGAGTCAGATAAATATTATCTCTCCTAAGCTGCTAGCTCTTCCCCTTTCAGTCTAGTATTAATTCGCACCAAGCCCAAGTATTTTAAGAAAATACTGATGTAACTAAAGTAAAATACATTTAATGCTAGTATTCCCAAATTTATTTAAAATTATCTGATGTTAATTTTGTACAAATTTTATTTAATACTGAAATATTTTGCTTTCCTTGACTAACTTGTTAAGTAGACCTCTCAGGCATTTTTTTCACATGAATCTTCCGTCAATACAGTTTTGTTTGCATAGCATATATTGTCATCATTACATCTGTCTTATAATCAATCCTGACATGTATTTTAGTTCTTTTAAAACCAGCTGTACAGATTAGTGTTATGCAACTGTACATAGAATGAAAAAGATATTTATTAATTGATTAAAGGCCAAGAGCTGATGGCAAATAATTACTCCATTTGGTTGTATCTCACTGAGCAACAAAGGCAGTTTTAAATGACAGTAAAATTTTTTTCCCTGCTTGAACCAGAATTAGATATAGTTTTGATATTAGTTCCTAGTATTTGCATAGGCTCCCCAAAAATTACTGATTGAAATTGTGTGCAATATGTAAGAATGGTTTATATTCCCCATCATTACTAACATTATTATATCCATGATATAATAACACCGTATTTAAGGTAGAAATTGTAGAAGTGTTTAATTTTCTTCCTTAAAAATACATGACAGGCATTTAGTGATATCACTTTTTAGAGTGATGAAAGTCATCAATCTTTCAGTCAACTTCCAAAAGTAAAACTGAGCAGTTGCTTTTTCAGCAAGGTCTTTGCTTCATCTGGATAGAAACTAAATCTGCTTTTCTGAGCCAGCTTACAATCCTTTGGCATTGTTTTTCTATGGAAATGTATGTTCACTAGATATAGAATCTTTGGCTTGCAGTCCTCATGTTTGGAAAGACTCACCATTTGGAGAATATGTCCTCACTAGTGATATATCAAATAAATTAGGCCCACTTGAATCTAGAATCATAAGTATGGCTTCTCCAGAAACACACAAGTATCTATGGTTGCTGCGATTCCCATTGAAAATTAATATAAGTAAGATCCTTTCTTTTTGTTTCACTGCTTGTTGTGTAGATATTTCATACTTTGTATGGGTGAGACAAATGTATATATGTATATACTTAATCATGTATATGACATGACGGTATAAAACTCTCAATGAGAATAAAGTACATTTGTCATTCCTTTTCTTCCAGCTATTCTGCTTCGTCTGTGAATACGGTTTTATTATATCATGGAGATAATAATGTAGTAATGATTGGGAATATAAACCATTCTTTCATATTGCACACATTATCAGTTGACTTACTTGATATGTAATATTATTCGTACTCCATTATACTTATCAATTAAATATTTGTGATCATTTAATATTAGAACTTCTACTTTAGTTTAGAATAGATAATAATATAACTTTACTTGAGTTGCTCTCATTATACCTGCTCACTCTTTATTCGAACTTAACTTGTGATACAGTAAAAAGATTAATCACCTGCAATTATCTGGTCATACACCCTGATTTTGACATTTATGAGGTGAAACAATAAGTTAGATTTTTATTTAAAAAAAAGTTTTTGTCTTAATGAGTAACGCATTAATGGCAAGAAAACTGAGAAGAGAATCCTACATCTAGGATGAAAAAAGCTAACACTTTAAGGAAATTATATTATCAGTAAAGGTTCCGTCAGGGTCCTTTGCCCGACCGGGTTTCCAGGGGGGTGTAATCACGCTATAGAAATAGGTGACGTGTGTGGGGTGTTTAGACGATTACAGGCTCATAACTCTGCTAAATACAGAGTTAAAGATTTAGACCAAGATCCTGGCGGAGCGATTTCAGACATTTGCCTAGATTCTGTTGGGACACGATCAGACTTGTTCTATAATGGGGCGAACAATTCGTAGCAACATGCACGATCCTAGAGGGTATAGAAGATGGCGAGCAAGCAGTGCTAATCAATTTGAATCAGTCCAAGGCATTTGATAGGGTCTTCCATCAATATCTGGCCGCTGGATTCAAAGCCGATTGCTGCAAATGGATTAGCCTACTGAATCGAGCTGTGGTACAGGTGAACGGAAAGCGGTTGGGCGCTGGGTTAGGGTTCATAAGGTGTCCAGCTATCACCCATACTTTTCAATTTGGCGTTAAAGCCCCTACATCGCCGGATAAAGGACGTGGCGTGCGTTCCGACCCTACACGGAATCGCTGTTCCTAGTGGGGCTCAAGCCAAGATTTCTGCGTACCCCGATGATCTATCCATTTTCATGTCGTCCCAGGACGACCTTGAGTTTGTACAGTAGGCGCTTGAACGGTACGAAAAGGTAACCGCAACAATTCTTCCGGCTTGAGTTTAGGTGCCTGGAAGAGCACTGCCCTTCAGTTGAACTGACGGTCGAATCCGCATTCTTGGAGTGTTGTTCGGGCAGGATCTCCAGCTGGAGAAAATTTGGTCGGAGGTAGTGGCAAAAGTCGGAGCGTCGATATAACACTCGATGCATTGTGGTTTTTGAAAGATTATTTCTAAAGAAACGTGAATCATTAAGCAAGTTATTAAATTATTTCTTAATATCACCATTCGTCGTTAGTGGCATGCTGCTAGATAACTTCTATTTCGATGCAGTTTCGATTCCAGGTCTTGGAAGATTTCTCTTTTATTATTACAAATAATCTTCAGTTTATAAGCGCCTAAAATGGGTGCATCCAGTGGGTAGTCCCCTGGTGGGGTAGCGGTAAGATCTATGCGAATGGTTTCAAGCAGTAAGCGTTCGAATACTGCATGCGTCCATTCCATAGGTTGGATGCTAAGAGCACAGATTGATAGGTACAACGTTTAGGGTGGTGGGGGGCTCATTGATTAATGGATTCGGGTTTTTTTCCGAATCCATTAATGAATAGTCTTCACCCCCCTTAAGCGGGCGTGCTTAAAGATCTAGTGTTGACCAGAGGCAGGCCCTTTTACTCAGGTTTTAGCACTTGAACTACTTTTCGAAAGTATATTACTTAGCGTTTATTAGAATGACTTTATCCATAATATCACATATTCTGTAGCCAGGGTTTGTGGTGGATCGAAACCATCTTCTTTGCCCGAGGAAAGGCATTCAATTGAGAAAATAATACTGTGTAGATGCCTAATACCTTAAATACATAATAAAAACAAAATGGCGTCTAGAATTCCAGTAGCCAATCAGATTTAGTCTGTCTGGAGCGCGAGCTTTCCATTTCTGTTTTTCCTGCACCAGCGTTATGGTAAGTCCTTTGCATTTTCATGCGACGTAACTGCCATATTGTTTTAACAAAATTAAAATTGTGGAGTTTAAACTGGAGAATGATCTTGTATGTTCATTTTCTTAACTAATGTTTGTGAAGTATGTAGCTTACCGTGAAATATTTGTTTAACAGACAAATGACAACGAAAAAAGAATTGATTAAATTTAATAGTTCCAGTAAACAAAATACACTACTATATTTAAAATAGAAATTATATTGTTTGGAATTTATTTATCTGCCATTTGAAATTATGTTTAGCTAATTTTTTTATGAAAAAAAACTGGAACATATATGCTTCACACGACTAAAAACTAAATACTATAAACAGTTTATATTAAACTTTACGATATTTCAATTAGTATTACTATGATGATTGAATTTTTTTTAATTGTTCTACTTTTTACACATCTCTTTAAAAATGAAATACTTGTCTTATTTTGATAAATTTGTGGACTTACTCATAATTGACTGAAATAATTTTAGAATATCTTGGTAAGAACATTTTTACAGATTAATCTACTTAGTATTTTAAATGACTCTTAATTTCAAAGTTATTTAAATGGTTAGCAAATTTTCTTAAAATTAAAATTTAAGTTAAAGAGAACCCGACTTTATGTAAGATGCTATGAAAACTTTTTCCAAGGAAAAAAAATCATTACTAGCAATACATATCACTCTCAACAAAAAACATTACATTGAAAGTATACTCTGTTCATACAAAACTATTGTAAAAATTTCGTCGGTATTAAATGACATTGAAGTTGATATGCCTTTAAACAAACCAACTTAAACAGCAAATTCCTGTCTAAATGTTAATTACGAAGAAAATAAACTGAACTCCGATTTCATAGAAATATTAATATTCTTTCGTATTTGGAATGATTCTTAATTTCCAAGCAATTTAAGCTGCTAGCAATTTTTTTTCTACATTTTTATTATTCATAACTTAAATGTAAACCCATCTTCATGTTAAGAATATTATTTGTATTTTGAATGACTAAATTATTAGCTGGTATGACCGTAAACTGCGTTCAGAAGCAAGGCCTCTGATTTGAAGGAAAAAATTATTTCTGGCAATACATCTGACTTTCAACGAAACACATTACATAGAATATATTTTCTATTCATACAAATCTATTGTAAAAATTACGTCGGTATTAAATGACCTATTGTGGTTGATATTCCGTAAAACAAGAGAATCAGAATCACATTTCGTTGTACTTTTGGATGACTATTTTCACTGTTAGCATTTTTCTCTCTAAAGCTTAATTATAAGATAAACGGAAAACAAACTTCAGGGAAAGGTTAATATTCTTTATTTTAAGTGACGAGGGTAGACGTTGTGTAAGTATTTGTTTGTTTGATAGATTCGACTTAGCTCTCCATTTTCTGCTCCGATGTAGATTGAAATTTTTCAAAAAGCCAAAATTAGTGGGGGTGGGAATTTATATTATCACCCCACTTTGTTATCTATATGTGTTACTATTTCGCACCATAATCCAATTGAGACGTTCTACATTGTTGTCTATAAGTATTTAAAAATAAAACTATTTTCAATGAAAATACTTTAGAAAAGATAGCAATGTTCATTATGAATAAGGTTAACGGAACCCCAACTTCATATAAAGATTAATGTTCTTTGTATTTTGAATGACTGTAAATTTTACTGATAGAAATTTTCTTTCTCACTTTTCATTTTAAGAAAAACGAACTCAACTCCAAGTAAATCTTAATATTGTTTGCAATTATCTTTCTTAATTTAATTTCAAACATTCACTGAAGCTTAAGACGAGAGATTGTACTTAGTAGTGCTGACACTACACTATAGAGACTAAGCCCTCAACCGACTGTCGGCGAAAAAGTGCGTGTTATTTCGTTTTCAGTTTTTACATTTTTCTATATGCTTTGTTCTGTAATTGGAGATTATTCCTGTAAGCGAATTGTACAAAATTTGAAAAAACAAAGAAACAAACACTTTAATTTCTTCACCTCCCCGATTTAATGAAACCAATGTTAAGAAAAAAAGTAACGGTTGTTACACGAATTAGCTTTGCTGTATAGATTGGCAGGAATGTCACTTAGACACACATTTGTCCCGAGCTGGCGCTGCTGCCGTCTCTGTAGCAATCGGCAAATTTATTTAAACTGTTACCAATTTTCTTTATAAACTTTAATTGTGAATAAGCTAAACGGAACCCCATCTTATTGGAAAAATTATTATATTTTATTTTTAATGAATCTTAATTTCAAAGTGCTTTTAAACTGTTATAATTAAATTTTGATAGAGAATTGCTATGATAAACGGATATCCAACTTCATGTGAAGATTAATATTTGTTATATTTTTAATTACTTAAAAATTATAACTTTTAGCTGGTCCTGGGTATCACCGTAAACTGCGCCCTGCAGCAAAGCCTTTGATTGTGAGGAGCAAGAAACTCCTCTTAATAGTTAACTTCCAAACCGTGGTCAAAATGCTATGAAAGCATTTAACAACAAAACTTGGTTCAAGGAAAAAAATATTACCAGCAATACATCTGACTCTAAATGAAACCCAATTTACATAGAAAGTATATTCTATTCATACAAATCTACTGGAAAATTTTTGGCGTCATTGAATTACCCATTGAGGTTTATATGCCGTGAAACAAACCAATCTAAATTGATAAGTTGAACGAAAACCCCAACTTGCTGTATAGCTTAATCTTCATTGTATTTATGACTCTTAAATTGTTTGTAATTTTCTTTCTAAATTTTTGTTATAAATAATTTAAAGGGAAAGCCCAACTTCATGTAAAAATTAATTTTTTTTTTTTGAATGAGTCATAATTTCCAAGTAATTTAAAATTTTAGCTGGTCTTGAGTGTGACCTTAAACTACGTCCGGCAGCGAGGCCTCAGGTTGTGGAACCACCTGTTAATTGCTGTTGTTTCCAGGTCCACCCTGACCCGGAGTGGTAGCACCTGTTAGGCCCCCAGCTATAGGTAAATAGCATTTTGACATCGGTTTGGGTTTTACTATTGTCTAAAAAAAAATGACGTGAAGGAAAAACATTACCAGCAATACATCTGACTCTTAACGAAACCCACTTCACATGGAAAATATATTCTATTCATACAAATCTATTAAACATTTCGTCGGCATTAAATGAACCATTGAGGTAGTTATACCGTAATAACAAACAAACCAATCTAAACTATTAATAATATACTTTCTAAATTTTAATTTTGCATAAGATAAACACAACCCCAACATCAAGTAAAATTTTTAATAAAAATATATATTTTTTTTACCAATTCCATGTTTCCTCAATTGAATTGTGGCTGTAGGTATTTTGATACGTAAGTTTTTAAAAAATGTATTACCCAAAAACTATAAAAATATCATTATAATTGAATTTCAAAATTTTCACGATTAAAGTTCGTTTTTATTAAATTTGGAGAATCAGCTTGTATAGTCAATATATATCTAATGTTTGGGAAGTACGTAACGAACCATTAAAATGGTCTTACTTTAATTTTTTTTTATGACAAACAACAACGAACATAATTTGATTGACTAATTCCAGTAAGCAAAATACACTGCTATATTTAAAACAGAAATTATAATGATGGGAATTTATTTATCTCCGACTTAAAATTTTGTTTGGCCCATTATTGTATGAAGAAACTGGAAAATGTTTGTTCTGGACGACTAAAAACTGAATAAAATAGTTTATAGTAAAATTATTATCTATCAGTTAGTATTAATATTATAATTGAGTTTTTTAAAAAATTGTCCTACTATATAACCAAATGGGGAGGCGTGACATTTATTTTTTCCAAATATCTTTAAAAATTGGACGACTTTTTCATAACTGACTGATATCATTTTTGTAGTAGTTATTTTCGGAAATGTCTAGAAATTCGCTATCGTTTCCTCCATAAACCTAATAAAAAATAAATTCAGGAGTCATTGGGGAATGTTAAACTGACATTCCCTCCATAAATTAGCCTATTTGGAGAAAACCTGCTCCGAACTGCGAAGACAAAAATGCAATAAACCCATTTTTTTTCTTTTAACATAAACTGTTAATTGGTTGTCTATTTTATTTGTACGGGTGGCCGTATATGATATTTATCATTGAAAGTTCACGTGATTCAAGGGCTGTCCTCCTTACAGTAAAAAATTCGTTATTATAAATATTCGTCTTCAGTACCCATTTTTTAAAATTTTCACGTGTTACTGAATCACCCAACAACAGGCTTTCAAAATTTAAAGTAATTTACTTCCTAGTTTTATGTTTTACCTTACAAAAATAGAAAAAGCTTTCCTTTTTCTATTTTTATGACCCGTGTTTGGTTTGCTTTTGCTGTACATTTTAATAACCTTTTTGCTAATCCTACCGTTGGAATTATAAATTTTTTAATGTAAAATTATTTTAAAAGAAAGTTTTATATTTTAATTTTTGTTTATTCAGAAAGCATACTCAAATGTATGTCTATAAAGCTAAATTAACTAAAAATCTATAAAATATTATATAATTGCTGAAAATGTTATATTTTTTGATAGCTGCCGTTTGTGATTAAATTATCATTCGTCACCTCAGATGACTACCGAGATTAAGAAATGCTTTTATCAATATTTCAGACAGTAAGTGAAAAATACCTTAATCTTATTGGAAACATGTAAGTTTAAATTTGTATTTTGAATAAATTAACACTTCAGCGAGGTATATTTTATCTGTGCAAGATTTATGAAAAATATTTAAGATTTCTTTACGTCAACGTTGTGGCTAACTTTAAATATTGACGTTTTCCTAAGGAAATTCTTGTAAGAATCCAATTTTCAGGACATATTGACAAATGAATGAAATTATTTTTTCTATACTTTTCCTTAAAGCAGTCAGTATATTATGTAGTATGGATAGGTTAAAAGCCCTTTCATTCTGAAAATGAGACTATGATCTCGAAATATTATTGATTAATTAATAGGTAATACCCAACAACTTCACTGCCGTCCTTTATTTTTCATAACTCATAGTGATAGCCTTCAAAACCTACCCATACAACTATTTTTACAGGTTTCTTTTAAGAAAATTTTGCTAAAAATTATATATTTTTTTGTTAAAAGCATGATTCATTGGAGATTGTAAATCACCTACATCTTTTTTCAAATTTGTGTTATTTAACTGAAAAATAATGAATCTGATAAAACTATGACATTAGTGAATTAAAAAAAAGCTTTTAGTTGCCTTTGCAAATAAGTAATATCAAGGGCATTATTGTCTGAAGAAATAAAATTTATACAAGAATTTTTATCATTTTTGTTGTTACATTTTGGGTTGCTTTTTTTTGCTGATGACCATGCATTCAATTTTATTGCCGTTTATTTGTAGTCCTTTTTTTATCACTCTCTTTAGCTACCTTTCTGTAAGGTTTTCTAATTTTCTTTCCGTGTCTGCAATCATCACTCTATCATGTACTTATGTTATGATGTTCAAATTGTGGCCTCCTGTGAAAAAACATATCTTTGTAAATCAACTGAATTCGTTACCATTCCGTATGCAGATATTGTTATAATACTGTAAAATTCTATATTGGGCTATTTATTGGATGTGATATATTAGTGGAAACAACATTTCTTCCATGTGCCTTGGCCTTCCACGTCTCCCTATTCCTGGTGGCTCTCAGCATGCTTTTTCCTGTAACATCTCGCAACCCCCCCCGTTCTGTCATCTACCTACTCAAACCCTTCAATTATGTTATACGCTGCTTTCCTCTGTCTGGCCTGTTAGTATCAGATTCTCCAAGCCCTCCTTCCGCATTGCATGTCCCAGGAATTTCAGTTGTCTGTTCCTGATGCTCGATATTAATTTCCTTTTTGTTTCTATTCCTTCCAACACATCATCATTGATCGGTGCATGGTATCTGCAGCAACCTTCTGTAGAACCACATTTCAACTGCTTCACGTTTATCGTTCATCTTTGATGATATTGTCCAACATCACATAGAAATCTAAATAGACTCTTCATTGTTTCCTGTGTTTTAATACTCTATGTCGATATTTATGTCTTACCAGGTTTTTAAATTTTTGTACCTGCTTGATTTTAGTATCCCCATCTGTAAGTTTTAAAAATATATTACCCCGCCAATTAATTAATTTGATGTAATTTCGTACATAACCTTCCTATTCATTGACATTTTTACTGGTTAAAAGTAGGAGTTATTAACTGAGTGTCTGCTCTGAACTGAAATATAATGAATCCAATAAAACCGATATTACTTACTTAGAATAGATTTTAATAAGTGGAAACGAAATTTACGAGGCCAAAATTGCAAAAAAATATAAATAAATAAATAAATATAGTCGCGTTATTCTATCTTTAAAATATTATTATACTTAATATGTTCCTTATTTTCATGCATGGCAGACTGAATTTGTCATTATTATGATAGGTTTTCGTAATCAGAGACTTTCGTCGTTTAAGATAAATTTATGAAAATGTCATTTATAGTCAACTATAGTAGCTGTCATTCAACAGTCCATCAAACGTTCGATCAGATGAACACGACCAATCGTTAATAATTAATTGTATATTACTTTTTTATGCAGTAAGTAATATTTCTTTCAAATCAGATTAATTTTACTAAAATAAATGTTCAAAAATATTTTTCAAATTAAATGTGACATTTCAATCTATATAATTTCTATCTGAAATACTTCATAAATCTTTAAAAGAATTAAATTTCATTGTTTTTTTTATTCCTTACTTTGTCGTATTTTGTAATTATCTATCTTTGTGTACATTCATCCTCCATGAGCTCATGTTATTTGTTTGTCTTAATTGCAGTTGTCATTTCTCTCACACATGTTTCATATCGCAATTACTTGATTATAAACCAACAAGGGTACAAAAAAGTATACTAACAATAAGATGAAAAATATACAGAATAAGCGCAGACAAAAATCACTGCTCAAATTTTACTACTAGTGTTTCATTTATGTCACAGCACTTAAGTCCTACCTTAATGAACTTGAACCTACACATCGCCAGTTGACAGTCTATACAGAGAAGCCGATGAAACACCCTTGATGTTAATAGGCCCCATACTTGCGGAATACCCATAAAACCCTACCATCAACCATGTCATGTTTTAAGAATACAAAGGCTAGTAAAACTTTTGATTAACATATAAAAAATCTTATCACTGAAGCCCAAACAGACCATTCTTTAATACACCCCTGAACATATAGCAAGTATTAATTAAAAATGAATTCAGCCCTTCAGAATGTACTTTCATAACTCATTGTAGCTTAAAATTTTCATCATGGAAATACCTCTGATCCGTCAACTCACTTTCTACACCTAAATTTAAAAATATTACATCTTCTCCAATGATTTAATATAAACAAACTGCGGAAACTTCAGATGTGTAAATAATTTCCTTACATTTTGTTAACAAAACTACGTGTTTCCTCATTATCCGTAAATACATCAGCTACTATCTAACTCACCACAAATATATTGCTTTCTTACCCTTTTCATGTCATTTTATCGGTTTCCCTGTAAAAGGGTGGGATATAGTTGCTAATCTACTATCTCGTGCAAATTCGAACATAGGGGACACCAGTGATTTAAGCCTAACCCTAACCTTTTTTTTTTTTAATCATATCACCCCAAGCAAGGCGGTAACGCCACTGATGCGCAGGGGGCTACGTAAGGGTAAAAAGAACGGAAAAGAGAAAGCCGGAAACCACATCCTAAACAGAAAACAAGGGATGAGCCTCTTCACCTGTTCAATAAATGTGGGTGGAGTGTGAACCGGGCGATAGTTTAGTCTATCTACTCCAATTGATACCTACTTGGGATATTATGGTATCGGGGAGATCATTAATGTAGATCAGAAAGAGCGTAGGACCTAGGATAGAGCCTTGAGAGACACCCGCGTTCGTATGTTAGCTCTGGGAGGCATGTGCGGTTAGATAGGAATGACTGGTTTAGTTCAAACAATTGTCCAGCTATACCATAGCTCCGCAGTTTGCATAGAATACTCGGTGATGGTCGTTAGCATATCAGCAGTAGACCTGGTGCAGCGGAAACCATACTGCTTGTTCGAGAGGAGCCTGTGTTGAACAAGCTCTGCGTTGATAATGGCCTCGAACATTTTGCCAAAGATCGAAAGAAGGCTGATAGGGCGGTAATTTGCGGGGTCCGAGGGTTCTCCAGAGTTTTTGAATATAGGAACTTCAGGGGCACATTTCTTTAAGACTATGATTGTGATTCCGCTCGCTTTGTGGGGGTCAAGTTTTGAGATTATCTTAAAGACAAGCGAGGGTGTAAACCCCCAGACGAGTCCAGACTCGAATTCTTCGAGAATCTCCGTGCAAAGCATTCAGCCTTTTCCGCTAAGTAGGTGAGGACCTCAAAATTGATTAGTGGGGGTATTGTGGACTTGCTCTTGTTAAGTAGTCTTTGGCGCCGAACTTAGCGGATGCTATGCGTTGTTTCCTTCTGGCAGCAAACAACGTCTTAGCTACGGTAGAGTCGGAAGAAATGATTCCGATGGAGACGAATGAGATTTAAGCAGAAATTTCCTGGCAGGGATGAAGGCATCGATGCTAGCCTTAACCCAGGAGGAGACCACAGATGCACGTTGTTCCGTGGGAGAAGAATGAAATGTTGACGGAAACTACGGTGTGGGAAGAGTTGTTGGGGTTGTCGGAGAAACGCGTGAGGGTTTGGGTGATTGAAAAATTCATGGTGTGGACACCAGCAGGGTCGTTGACAGAGTTCTCCAGCTACTTAGTGTGATGAGTGTTAAAGTCACCAAATACAAATAGATGGGAAGAAATGACTTTGTCGATATTGTGAGAGACGGAAGAACACGAAAGAATGATCCAGGGATTCAAGAGATGTCACCCTAGCTAGGGGGAGTTGTTCGCTGACATACACACCAAGCCCATGCATATAAACATTGTAGTTCTTCCTGAAGAGGAGATACAAGTGTTAAGGTTAGTTTCGCATATGGCTAAGATATCAGGTGAGTTAGTGTGAAGGAATGAATCTACGCTGAGGAAGTTAGTGAAAGAGATGCAGACTGGTTTGGGCGTTTTCAGACTAGCTGGTTTAGTTTTGCTATTATGTTTGCTTTTTTATATAGTGATTCAGTTGAGGAGAGGTCTTAGAGTAGAATCAGTCAGTCACTTGTTTGCAGCATATGGAGACTGGAGTGGCCTCGGGGTTGCCCACAGAACGTTCATGCAGGGACGCCCTTCCATGTGTGATATGGCACTAGAAGAACACCGGTATTATTCAACTGTTGATCAGAGCAGCAACCCGGTACCCTCAGAATGTAAAGGCATTGCCACCATACTCCGTAACTGCAAAGATCTTCCAGCTGAACTAACACTAAGACCGAAGAAGAGGGAACCCCTTCCTGAACAAGGTGATCACCTCTACTCCAATTAAAAAAAATAAACAGGAAAGAGTAACTGAAGTTTACTAAGTTTTAACTTAGTATAAGTGGAAAATAACCGTGGATATCAAAATCATTTACACAAACTACTTAAGTTAGTGACAAAAGAACAAAATAAATATTAAACATTAATTATTAAAATGCAAAGAAAAACACTCATTTCCGTTCACTTACCACAAGCAGGTAACACACAGAAAAGTTGATTCAAAATGGATTTCTGAGGACAGAAATACAATTTAAAGCATTTTTTCAGATAATATGGACGAGTTAACTACTCTTTGGTAAACGAGAGACGCTACAATACAATCCACGTTGAGAGGCGGAATGTCTGAGACAATTCTTTTTACAAGACGAAAACGAAATCGCTAACAGAATTAAGATAAATAGTACCACAGTTCTCGAAAAGAACCTTGGATAGCAAAATCATTTACACAAACTACTTAAGTTATTGAACAAAAAATGGTCATTAAAAGTAGCACACAACAACAAAACAATTATCCAGAATGCATGAGGATAACAACTCCCAGAAAAGAGCGTCGGGCTGCCTGCTTTATGTGAATGGGATTATCGGAGAAAATATAAAGGATCTGTGGTTCTACACTTCGCAGGTACCTCACCCGTGTAAGACTCCTAACAGGGAAGAACATGACTAAAGAAACAGATGGTCCCCATAACGTAAGGCTATCATTGCCACCACCTATGAGATAAAGTTGAAAAAATAAATAGAAAACGCCACTGGAAACTACGTAAACTTAAAGACTCAGTATATATCCTAGGCTACAAAAATCTCCTAACCCGACCAACGAATTTCACGTCTACACCTCTACAACAGACAAGGCTGAGTGATTTGCACGCAGATTCTCCCCCAACTCAACACTGGACTTTTTTGGAACTACCCCCTCGGTGGTGGCGATAAAATCCCAATCATTATTCTGAAATGAACCTTCTGACCCCTCTAATTATCGCCCTATCAGCCTCCTACCAATTTTTGGCAAAGTGTTCACAGCCATGAGGTTTTGAAGAGGATAAAAATCAAAAGAAAACTGATACTTGTCAGCAAGAACAAACAGCTGAAACATCTGGTATACTCACAGGGGAGACAGAAAAGCAACACTTGACATACTTGATGAGCTTGAGAAACTAAAATAATCACCAATTAATGTTAAAATAATATAAGCTGCTAATCGAATTGATAATGCAATAAGAAATACTGTGATTCTTATATTTTTAATAACAGTTAAATTAGGAGTAGCTAAAGATAATATAAAATAAATTTTTGAATATTTCTTTTTAATAAATGACGAATTGATCATAATGCTACTAATCATGTTATAAAACAATGAGTGAATAACATATGTTGAAGATACGATTACTCAGATACTGGTTTCTATAGGTAGTAATAAACGTTTATCAATTTCTAATAGTCAGAATTCTCCTAAATTCAGGTCATTAGACAGGCTTATATGTGAAGAGGAAAATCAAAATATTTTAAAGTTTATAATCCTTTCTAACAATTTCCAAATTTAGGTGAAAAATCATGACCAGAATTTACAATAAATATAATTTTATTTACCTAAGTAAGTTGGCGTGCTTTAAGTTCAATAAACGAAGAAAAAATAAAATAAATTAATAATGCGTACAAAGATCTTTTTCCCGATATAAAAATCAGATTTAATTTATAAAGTTGGAGCCATAGTCATTATTTCCTCGGTGTTTTATCCACACTTAAGCGAATTTATTTTTCCATTAAATATTTTCTCTTCTTATTCGAACGCATATAACACTCAGATAAATTACTTTTAAATTGTTTTCATAGTTATTTCTAATTATTCTCATCATCAGAGTTGTATTCTGTACAAGTGATAAAATCTGCGGACTTTATCAAGTTATGTATGCATGTGAGTGTAAAAATAGTAACTATTAAATTGGTTTTAAAATGTAAGTCTTTAAACAATTTTTCTTATCTTAATACTTAAAAACAAGTTGGTGGTTGTTGAATGTTTCTTTTGACATAAAATTGAAAAAGTATTCCACTCCGCCCGCCAATTTAGTCAAAAACTAACAACCTAAAAAATTTTTTTAATGTGATGAGAATACAATCTCTCTACTTTTGTTGTTTTTAATTTTTTTTTTACTTTATTTCAGTGTAATCTTATCGATTATGCCCTAAACTCTCCGACTGACAAAAACAATTTTACGGGGTCTCAGCTTTTCATACAACGTTATAGTAAATCGATCCTCCCTTTTGGAACCACTCGACGGTACGACATTACCACCACCTGTAATTTTTACTTTTTTTCTGTGCAGTGTTGTCGATTAAATCCTAAACTTTCCGATTGACAAAGAAAATTTTGAAAAAATTCAATACTTAAACAATTTTAGTCGGTGGGGTGGAGCTCAGTTTTTCATACAACCTTAAGTTATAGTAAATCGATCCTGTGCCATTAACTTTTTTGCTTACGCATATTCAACAACTGAATCCTCTACGAAATTTTTTAATAAGGCCATTCTTGTAGTTTCCGAGGAAAATGCTATCGTAGGAACTGAAGAAAACTTGACAAAACAAGAGTTAGAAATTGAGCCCCTCCCCCATTTGTTTAAATATTGAAATTTTTCATAACCGGAAACTTCATGTAATAATCGATAAGACTACACTGAAAAAGGTTAAAAAAAATGAAAAACAACAAATTTAAAGGTGGTGGTAGTAGTATCCTTCAGGTCCGCCTTTTTTTTTTTTTTCATGTACAATTTTACATTTTAAGTTTGCTTTTTTTTTTATTATTATTATGAGAGAAAAAATGTACCAAAACTTGTCATACACAAGTGACAAAAATGATATACTTCGTACGAATTCCCCTCATTGTTCAGCTGCTTTAGAAAATAATTGTTTAATAAAATACAGGTAGAACGAAGAAAAACAAGCACATAGAAACAAAAATAATTTCGGTCTTGGCGCTCTAAGATAATTAAATTACCAAAAAATTGATGTCTTACCTAAGCTTTTTATATTTTAAGATTTTCAATCTCTTTAAGTTAGGTGTGTTTTCTTTTTCTCATTCTCTCACTGTGACATTTAAATGCAGGTAGGTCGACATAGTTGCTGTCACCAATTGCATCTACTTGCTCTTTTAGTCTTTTTTTTCATCACACCCATCGATTATGTTTCATATGTAGGTACCCCAAACCAAAATTTTATTTACATTATATCTCATTTTTATATATATAGAGGCATATAAATTTTTGCAAAAAATACACAATGGTACCAAATTTTGGTAGTTCAATTAGCCACCGATTTATGACCATTCAAGTTCGGTGGAAATTAGAAAATTTGCTGTCCTGTGTATGTGCTATTGGTCTGAAAGCCAATTTTAACAGTGGATAACTGAAAATGCAGGCTTCACACAAGTGAAAAATCCTTACAAATGTAATGTCACCATGTGGTGAATGAAAATTAATACCAATGCAAGCAATTATTATTAGATCAAACCAGGCTAAACATTAAGGCAATTCTATTATCACCCCTGAAAAAAAGTGCAAAAACGACACGAAAGGGTAACTTTGTTCATAAGTTTCATTGAATCTTAATGTTGCATATCACATTAGAGATCAAGCTAAACTTTTCTTTAAATCGTAATAGTAAATCAATAATAACAAATTATATCCAAAACAATATAGTGTATATGCACAAAAAAATTTAGTGGATAATGTAGTTTAAAATGTAATCTTTTACAGACTCTTTATATATTCATTTTTATTATGACTTTCTTCTGATTAAAACAAAATATTTTTGTTTCATTAAAATAATTTTAAAAAAAAGTAATGAAAGCATTTCCTGCGAACTACAAATATTTATGGCTAACAAGTTTAATATGTATTTAGCAATTTAACAGACTTGTGATTTAGTCTAGCTAGTATTTGTCTTTGTTTAGTAAAATAAAAAACAGTTTGTTGTGGTCCAGGAGTTGTTCTTTGAATCAAGGTTTTACTGTAATCTCCTTGCAGTCTCTAAGCGCAAATTTTGAATGTTTCCAGGTGAATGTCGGGATATTAAGATTCAATTTATACTGAACAAGTTTTATTAAATTTTGTCCTGTCATCTTCCATAATAACAAATATAACTATTGTTTTTCTTTTTTTATACATATATTTTTGTAAAATTTCACGTATATGAAAAAAAATTAGAGAAAATGTGTATTTTTTTTAATTAATAAAAACAATTTTATTGAATAGCTTAAGAAGTTACTGAGTACAATATCAACATATTAGAGGTCATGGAGCATCAAGATAATTATAATCTTTCTCAGAAATCCTATACCTACATAGGGAAAAAACTCTATAATTGGCAGTCATATCTTCTTAAGTAGACTAAAAATCCTCACAAAAGTTTTTTTGTTAATTTAAGCAGGCATTGTAGATGTTAAGCAAAAAATATTATGAAAATTGAAGAGGGACTATTTTTGATAGTCTGACTGTAAGCTACGTAGTTGAAAAGTTGTTGATTTTAAGGTCATGTATTTGGGTGAGTAAACTAAAAAATTTTATCAAGTGTAGCCTTGAAATAGTTTAAAATCTGAATTCTACGCTTCTTATTTGTCCTACATACCAAATTTCAGAAATATTGAAGGTATGAAAGTATTTTTCCTTAATTTTTTAAAAAACACTGAGATTCAGCGATGTTGCGTGGCCTTAATTTAGAGCCAAATTAGCAAAACTAAACATCCCCTCCTTAAAATTGGAATGGTAAAGTCTAGCAAAAAATAATTTGGCACACTTTCCTAACTCATGAATGGGAACATTTGTGCCAAATCTCAGGTAATTTGATGTCGGTGGGTGTAAAGCCCTGGTGAATTGACATGGAATGACCCCTCTAAGAGAACCTTGAGATATCTTAATTGGTCTTTTAGTGTTGCCAAGCCAATTCCTGAAACCTGTTGTCACTTTAATGGAATTCACAGGACCACTATGCTTGATAACAGTTTTTTTTTTTGGTTTTCTTTTTGAGGATAAATCCTTTTCACGGTAAATGGACAATTGAAGTTGATTTAACCACATGATCATCTTAATGAACTTGAGATTATTCTTCATTAAGTAATGCTGAAGAACTGCTTCATTGATCAACTCATTTGCTCCTTTGGCAGCTAAAGAATCTGTCAATAAGTGTACAATTCTTGTATCACAAAAAGGAAAAAGATTTTAAGAATATTAATGATAACATTTTCTGTTTGATTGTCCAAGGGATCAGAAATTTACACTTAACTCTGTAGCTGCCTTTACAGTGAGAAAAATAAAAAAGAGCAAATCACAATATTAAGTAATAAAAGTTAAAATTTAATACACGTAAATTTTAATAAAAACAAGGCACTTTTTGGACTTTGACAGACATTAATTTAGAAATTCTTGCAAAAGTCAAATAATGGTAAGATTTTGATGAAAATTATAGGACTTATTGATAATTGACTGAAATCAATTTTGAAATAATTTTTAGAAAATATTGGTAAAAACATTCTCTTTTTTATTATATTTATATTAACACCCCACATGATCTTTGTTTTCTTTTGGTCCAGCGCTTTGTGCAGATGCTACTACTGTTCTGGCCTCCTAAAGTCTTTTATTGCCTAAGATCCTTGCAGTGCCACAGATATGTTATCTGAGAAGGTCGTTGTGAAAACTAGTTTTGCCGTCTGATCCAATTCTTTCCCTAGATATCCTGCTAGCCTCACCAAACTTTTGATATTATTGGTATAGATGTCCATTTTACTCTTGAATTTTTTATAAGCTACAAAAGGTCCTTTAGTTTATGCTTTCTTCAACTTTAATTTCTGATCAGTGTTTTTGGTGAAACACATTAATTTGGAAGTTCTTGAAAAACTTAAATAATTGTTAGATTTTAATGAAATGTTCAGAACTTATTCACAAATTAATGTAATTATTTTAGAAATTGTTTTGATCAATTAAATTTTCATCCATTAAAAACAGGGCTTTTTGGAGAATGTGAAACAACAATATTTTTTTTCCAAAACTAATATTCATCTATCTAAAAATCTGCTCTGAATCGTAAATTAAAAAATGCAAGAAAACTTTTCTTTTTATAAATAAGATTTATTGAGGACACTTGTCTTTCTTTTTCTTTTTCTTTTTTCATTTTCAATGAATTTTTACAAAAATTATTTTCATTTTGTTTTTCTTTTTTTTAAATGTTAATTACAATAATCTAGAATCTATAAATCAGATGATATTCTTCAAAGTTTTTGAAAACTATATTTAATTTTGAAAGAATTTTTAATACAGAAAATAACATTATGAAAGACCACTAAAAAGGGTGCTAATCAGTTATTTAAAAAAAAATCAATTCCAATCAATATAATTTCTGTTTGAAATACACCAGAATATTTTGCTTACTGGAAATAGTAAATTTAATCCTTTATCTTTCAATTAAAGCTAAAATGGAATGAGCCTTTTACTGAAATGAACAATATAAAACAGTATAATTGTTATTCTACCAAGACTTGCATAAATGTATTTGGTATAAACACCACCACCTGGATTCTACTGGGTGTTGGTATCTTCAGTATTCCAAAAATTCAATTTCGTAAGCTGGGTCATTTTATGACACCTGTGGCAGCATGACAAAATCCAACTGTTCAAAACTGCGCATGTGGATGTTACATTTTTTGGGGGGTTCATCTGCTTTTTCGAGGTTTGACAGCCTGCACCAAAAATTTAAGTAAATTGTGATACAGTGTGTAGTGTGGTTCTATTAGTTGTTAGTCATGTCTCGTTTGAGAAATGATCGCCCAAAGCCTGTATCACGTATAGCACTTACATGATATGAAGAAAAAAAGTAACTTTTTTTTAATTTGACCACCAGATCTAACAGTTATTTTAAGCAACTGAATATCTATCTTTTTCTTTTGTTTCAAATAAGTAACAAAAATTCCAACAACTAAATAAACTACTAAATTTCCTTGTCTTTTGTGGGGCACCCTGTAGTTGGGTCTGGAAGCAAGAATATTCAGCTGTAAATGTCAGCAATGATGGTTAGGCAAAGTATTTTTCTCTAAATTAGTTTATATTGAAGTAAATAGGGTCAGAAGTCACTTGATGCTACTTAATAGAGAAAACATTTAAGCTTAAATGTATTTCTGTTTAAATAATAATAAACTTTTTTACGATTTATTTATGCACCTTTGTTGTTACATTTTTTTAGCTGAACATGGCATATTTAGTTATGATAAAAGGATCTTAATTAAAACAGCTTATTTTTTTTTTAATCAATTCACCCCGAGCAAGGCAGAAATGCCACTGATGAGCAAAGGAGTACAAACTAGTTAGAAAGCTGAGAATGCAGGTGGGGAGAGAGCTAGAGTCCAATGGTTAATAGATGAGTATTGACATTGCTGCATGAGTAGAATTGTCATCTGCATTTGGCTAACCTGACTGTCAATGGGTGGGACCCAGTTGCCAGTCTGGTTGCACGAGTAGGCACAAGTGACTTAAGTTCGTCCAAGCAGAAGCCATGAAAGTATTTATAGAACAGACAAAGGGTGGCTACAGTCGATCCGCCAGATCAGTACCTATCACATTACAGACTCTTCTTTGGAGCCTGTAGAGAACGGCAGGGACGGATGGATTCAGGCGGAAAAAAACATACTGGTTCTATTTGAGGGCCGAGGAGGCGTAGTGTGTTACTCTCACGGAGACTCGCTTGCTCCATGCTTATGTGAAGCAGGAGGGGTTGTTAGTAAAAGTACATTTTTTTTTCCACACATACATAATTTATAGAAAATGGTCTTATTTTTGTAGGGGTGTTAAATCATCAAATATAAATTTTGAATATCAGATCTGTTAAACAAAATACAACTTGCCAATTACAAGGGCCCGATAATATTTTTCGGACACTTTGAAAAAAGTACTTCAAGGTGGTTACTAGTGCCAAAAACTTTTGAGATTGTAAGTACGTAGTTGAGGAGTGAAAATCCACTACTAGTGTAATCATTTTTTTTAGTTTTTTGTGATTCTTGCGACACTATTTTTCAGACATGACAAAAAATCTTATTTTATTAAGAGCTAAGTTCATGTATATGTTGCTGTATGCAAATTTTCTGAGTGTAGACTTAGCTGTCATCATTAGAATCAATTATCTGTTCTATTTTACTGGCAAAACAATTAAGTAAAATGCATTAAAAAGAAGTCATTTGTTTGGCACGGAAGAAGCGGGATGATGGCCTCAGCATCAGAAGGATCGCCATTATTTTGAAGCTGAAGACAAGCTCTGAGCGGAAAAAGAAGAGAGGACTGTGACACGGCTTTTGACATCTGGAGAAATGTGAATTGGATGTAAACGTCCGAACAGTACAAAGAACGCTGCATAGGATTGGTTTGAAGTATGCTAAAAGGTGGTTAACAAAGCATGTTGACTTTAAGGTTATATTTACTGATGTGAAACGTTTCAAGTTTGATGGGGGCGAGCCTGCTGTACTGAACAAACGACAGATTGGGGAGGAGGAGTTATGGTTTGGGGTATAATCTTTGCTAATGGAAATATATGGTTGGAGTGGCTGAAAGGACGACAGAACAGCAAAAGCCCTACCGAAGAGAGATAGGGAATGATTTCGTTCTACAGCAAGACAATTGCAGCATCCATGTGTCAAAACTCCTGAAAGAATGGATGGCTAAAGTGAATATGACTACTTTGGAATGGCATGCAAAAAGCCAACTAATAGAAACACGTACAGATGTTATTGTGCATATGTTTGATCATTATGAAGAGAGATTGATAAAAGTTATTGAGAAGAAAGGTGATATTACAGACTATTAACATTTTTTCAACGATGTGCGAAAAATAAATATTTTTATTACAGGTATTGTCTTTATATGTTCATGCTGTTCTATTGAAGGAATTTCGCCACTCTATGGTACTCGGAAAGTCGGATACTTTGTGGAAAAGATATGTTCTTCGTGGCAATTTTTGCATTCATATTTTATATTGTTTGGGTTACGCTCACCACATTTGCCACATACTGGTCTTCATCTGCAGACGTATTTCTGATGTCCAAATTTAAGACATTTAAAGCATCGCAGGGTCGGCTGTATCAAGACCTCCTATATATTACAAGGCCTATCCTATGATTAAAGTTGACGTGCTGACGTCACACTTAGTAGAGTTCTGTTTTATACGGAGTCCGTTAGCGTTGACTTATTTTCAGAACCAAACATGCCTTCTTCTTGTGTGGTACCACAATGTAAAGGGAATTATAAAAATGGACCGAAAGTTCATTGTTTTTCGTTTCCAAAAAAGTAAATATTTATTTGATAAATGAAAACATGCCATTAAAAGGGAGAATTTTACCCCAAGTCCATTCAGCAAAGTAAGTAGTTAAAATTTTATCACCATTTATTTCAACAGTCGCTAAAAAATTAGTTTTGCCGTAGCACAAGAAGAAAGAAAGCACTTTGTTTATATCTTTTAAATTAATACAATAAATTAAGATATTATTTTTATTTCTTTGAAAAAATAAATACGGCTATTCGTTCGTAAGTTTGTTTTTTTTTTCGAAAAAAATTGTTAAACATTATATTTTCTAAAAGTATTTGAATTGATATTTTATTTCAGAAAATAGTGTCTTTTTTTTCAATGAAATGTTTAAAAATTTTTCTATACTTCTTGCAACTTTATGAATCGTTTTTAAACATGAAAAAATATTCCTGAATTGAATTTTTTTATTCTTTTTTTTTTTATTAACAAAAACTACAAAATTTATCTTAGTCAATTTTAAAAGAATTTGTTTTATTTTTAAGGTTTTTTATTTGAAAACTCCGTGAAATTATGTGTTACAAAAAAACAAAAGTCAAGTCACTATTACCGAAAATTTAAATATTGGAAAATGATGATTTAAACTTTGTTTAAACCTATTATTTCTGACTAAGTTTTGAATTTATTTGAAACAGAAAGGCCTAAATCACACCACACTTGAATTTTAAAATATTTAGCTCAAAATATATTTTCCAAACATTTTTTCCTATTTTTGATAATTTGAAAATTATCGATATTAATCCAAAGAAAATAATTAGAATTTTAACTGAAGAATTCTTTTATAGTTGGTTTAGGGTTTTTTAATCCTTAAAAATTAAAACATTAACCAAAAAAGAGTTTGGCAAAAACATGATTTTTTTTATAAACAGTTTAAAGTTTAACATCATAATTTAAATAAAAACATTAATTTTTACTTTCTTTTTTCATTTTTTTAATATTAAAATATTTTAAAAATGTAATTTAATTACCAAATATCCTAGAATTTTTTAAGTGTATCTTTTTTGAAAGGTAAAAAAAATTATCCTTTTATTTCGTCCAGTAGGATTAACAATGGATTCAAAATATGTTAAAATTTTATTTTAAAATTCGAACTCCGTTGTTTTTTTTTTTAGCAGAATTTCCCTAAAGACATTTGATATTAATAATTCTATTGGATTAAAAGTTCTCCAGACTTTAAAAATCTATTTCAGATTTTAGCTATCCTATCATTAATTCGTTCGATTCATAATTCTTTTTATCCGCTGTAACATAAAACTGGCAATAAAATGTATAAAACTATTACTACTAAAGCATTTTTTTGGCTGATTCTATTCATTAAATATTGTTATTCTAATAAATGAATATATATTTTAACTTAAAATAAAATAGGGAAATTCACTTGATTCAGTGAATAGGCGGACTTTGGAATCGTAATACGAAATTTCGAATTCCAGTCTTTCCGTTTAACGTTCACATTTGGACTAATATCCTTGGAAAAGGTACAAATAATTCTCATATTCCCTTCAGCTATGGATTATATAATGCTTTCACTGCCGATGTTATTCAAAAACGTTTTTGTTTTCGGCATTAAAGGACCTAAAATAGTTGATATGCAATAACAAAAACGAAAAATCAATTCATGAGGTTTTGATAGGCATATTTCTTTCTTCTACTTAACCCCGATGACTATTTTTTTTTTAATCCTTAGCGAGTCATTCATTTAACAATTAAGATTTAAAATATGTTGTGTTTTCTTTTGAAAATATTTTTCAGGTATGTGAACTTCATTTTCGACCTGAAGACATAAAAACAGAATCGTCAGCATTTGATAAAAAAACGGGTAAAACTATTACAGTTAAACTTGAAAGACCATGTCTTTATGATGGTGCTATACCTAGGATTCTTCCAAACTGTTCCTCCTATTTATCTTCATCGACCTACTTTAGAAAATCACCAAACTCCAGGGAAAATTTTGATCTGAAAAGAGCTTTAGATCAAAGTATTGCAGATGACCTAGCATACAAAAACAAAAAATGTTCCATAACATTAATGATATGGAAGATAAATTAAATTTTATCGACAGAAATTATTGGACCATTATTAGGAAACAGGATAAACTTATTATTTGTCATATCATCCAGTCTCCATATCCTAAAATGACACTGTCTATTGTAATTGATTCCGATTTTACAGCACACGTGTTCTGTAATGATGTGGAAATTCACAGAATAGGGGAGTATAAGATTCCTAACTTTGTAACTGATGTGAATATTTTTGAAATTTTGATTTCAAACCTTCAAAAAATGGACATAGAAGAACAACAAAGCAAACCACAAAATGTAATTTCAATATTTAAATTGTTCATGTTATTACTGCAAGTGGAGTCAAATAAATATTATAGTGCAATTAAATTTATATATGAACAAATTAACCTAATGACACTAAATAAGTTCAATTATTCAACAGAAATGATGATATTTTCTTCATTATTATATAACTGTTCTCCTACTGGATACAGACTGTTGAGAGATTCAAAAAATGTAATTTTACCAAGCTAATCAACCATTAGAAGACTTAGCCTATCACCTCTATGAATCCTGTTCTTGAGCAACATAACAACAATTTTCTAAAGTATATAAAAAATGAGTTCAAGTTACTTGCTCAGAAAGATATCACAGTATCTTTACTTGTTGATGAAATTCATCTAAAATCTTATTTTGATTATAAAGGTGGCAATGTTGTTGGCTTAGCCAATAACACCGATGAGGCAGCAACAAGTGCATTTGCTTTTATGCTTAGTAGTGTGTTATCAAATTATAAGGATGTTATACATATAATGCCGACTAAATGTCTTAAAGCAGAAAATTTATTCAACATAATTAAACGCTTAATAATTGGGTTGGAAGAAATAGGCTTTAAAGTATTGTGTGTAATAATGGATAACAATGCAATAAATAAAAAAGCTATGTCTTTATTTTGTTCCCCAGCAAAACTTTCGATTGTATATCCACACCCAGTTCTGAAGTCTAGACCTCTTTTTTTCATATTTGGCTTGGTCAAAAAGATGCAAGTAAATGCATAATATTTCCAAAGTTTTGTTTCAATGGAAATCATGAATTAGATAATGTCCAAAGTGCTCCATTTTGTACCTTACACAAACTTCATGCCCTGGAATCGCAATCACTTCTAAAATATTGTTGCAAAATGTTAATTTAGTATTACAAATATTTAATGAATATACTATTCAGGGATTACTAACTTTAGGAAAAGAAAAATGTTTGCCCAATTTTGCTGAAGTTGTGGAATATAATGAATGTGAAAACACCAGTTAAAGGTTGGAATCTTCATAATAAATATTGCAATCCATTAAAATTAAATGAAGAAAATTATGCATTTCTAACAATATTTTGTAACTGGTTGGAATCTTGGGATAGCATTCCTGGAAAAAGTGTTAAATTAACAAAGGAAACTTTTACTGCTTTACACCATACCACTTATGCCATTTTAGAACTAACACAATATTGTACAGAAGAACTGAAAATGTATATATTACCTGGAAAATTTCAAACTGATCATCTGGAGGCAAGATTTGGCCAGTATCGACAACTTAGTGGTGATCAATATAATATCTCTATCCGTCAATTATTTGAATGTGAAAAAAAACTAAGAATGTTGTCTGTTTTAAAACTTAGCCTGCCTTTTAATAATCAAAGTATTAATTTGAAGAATTTACAAGAGATGAATTGGAATGAAATGACAGAGGAACAAAATTTAGATGTTTAGAAATTTAACATAGACGTAACTGATAATGATGTTCATCAGTGCAAAGAAGTCCTGCCTATTATAATATATTTAGCAGGTTATTGCTGTATTTAAAAAAATGAAATTTTATAGTTGTAAAAGTTTAGTATCAGGAAGAGATGATATACTACCTGATATAAACAGTTATGTTTCAAGGAATTAATAGAGATTCTCTGTTATATCCCAATGATGTAACAACAAATTTAGTACTATACAATTATATTGTTATTAATAAACTTGTAAAGAATCCTTCTTTTTTTCATTCAATGAATCAAAGAAAATTGTCTATGTACATAACATTGGATGTTTTGGCTAATGATGAACTTCTTTTTCATGTTGACTCATGTAGTGAAGGTCATAGCATTGAAAAAATGATTATCTGGAGCTCTTCGAATGCATTATTAAATAATTTTTGTAGCAAGGAAAATGATAATATTACTTGTAAGAAGTTAAGTAAAAAAAGAAAACTTCAAACATTCAGCTGAATTTTGAGACATAAACTTTTATGAGTTTGAATTAATTTGCTTGAATTTAAATTGTTGCATTTTTAAATATTTTAATTAATTTGCTTATTTATTGTTGCTTCTTGTTTATTCCTAAATTCTAATGGTTTCTTGATTGCTATATTTGAGTGATTGTGATTTTTCATAATTAAATTAAAAATGTGAAAATTTAAGCAGTGTTTGTTAAATTTTTAGAATTTAGACTAATAAACGAAAAGTTTTGTCTTTAAAACTGTTTTTACAAACACGACCGACAGTCAGTAGTCAACAATGTGTTTGTTTTCTTAATTTTATTTAAAATTAATAAAACCAGCATAAATCAAAACATGTGTCTTTCTTTCTTTTTTTTTCTTGTTACATTTTAAAAAATAACGTCTTTGTGATTATCAACATTATCATGAAGACGGCTACGATTCATGACACTACTACCGTGACGTCACATTTCATTTGCTGAGGTCTTGGCTGTATACAATTCTCAACGTTTAATAATGTATAAACAATTTTTATTTCTTTTGATTTAGTAAGCAAATGAGCCCTTCCTCTTATGACACCTTCGGAGGAATTTACTTTTCAACTTCTACAAACAAATTACTATTGTTGTTTTTCAGGTAATAGCTGATGTACTTTAGTTTCCTCTAATGATTCAATTACAATAAATTTTGGATAGTTACCTTCAGTGTCTGATCTAGGTTCATTATGGGGTTTTTTGCTTTGGCTTGCCATGGAATCCCAGGTATACAAGAAAGGTATATTAGATGAGCATCTGCCAACATTGATGCTATCATTTTGTGACAAGTTCAGGTACGTTCCATTCATTTAACAGATTGACCCTTACCATCGACTGCTAGCATTTATGTGTGGTGTAATTGTTATATCTTGACGTTTTCTAAATTCATTCTTCTTCTGTGTGCCATGTTACTTCACAACATAGACAATTACGGTCTTCCTATCCCTGTTGGCTCTTAGCATACTTTCTTATGTTTCCCCTCGCCCTCTATCTGACCTGTGAGTATCATATTCTTCAAGCCCTCCTTCCTCAATTCATGTTCCACGAACTTTAGCTCTATGTTGTTGATGCAAAGTATTATTCTCTTTGTCATTCACATCCTTTCCAGAACCTCATTACTAGTCACATGCTCAATCCATGATATCTGACGAACAACATTTCAGTTGCTTCAAATTTTACCTTCATCTTTAATGATATTGTCCAGCATACTGAAAAACAGACATCACATAGCAATCCAGTACTCTATTCTTTAATACTTTACTCAGCTTCTAGAACGCATCATTCGCTATGCCAATTTGACTTCAGAACACTTTCAAAGGACTTAAATGTTTGTACTTGCAATTGGCATTTTCAGATCCTCTTTTTGCTGATGGCCATACATTCAATTTTCTTTACACTTTCTTCATCTCCCCTTTTTTTGGAGGTTTTGTAATTTTTCTGTTATTTTTTCCATGTTGGCTGTGACCGCTGATGACAAATCCTTGTCTTACACCCTTTTCTATATTGGTATATCTGCTGAATTCATTTACTGCCAGTAGAGTTTCTAAACCGCACACTTCTTGTCCTATCTCCAACCTTGATTCGGACAATAACTTTCGTTACGTAGATCATCAAATTGATTGTTCAGTGGAGTCCACATTTGTTGGCACCTGCCTTCAAATGCAGAGCTATGAAGATTGATATGCTTAGGTTATCTAATATTACTCCACAGTTGTAGATTTCGTTTATTTCTGTAATTTTATATATGTCTAAATCTTTCAAGTCTGTCAGTATCGCGTTTTTTTTTTATTTTTACTATCGATTGCTCTTGCTTTTTGTGTAAGAGAACTTGTATACATTTTTCCCATCCTTGGATTTTATACATCCTGTTGAGGATCATGTTCTTTGTGCTGCCAGTTCCCTTATTAATTTATGCAATTATCCTTTATTCGTCTTGCTCATCTCAACACATTTAGTGTTCAGCCATTTCTCTCTGCAGTTGGTCCTTATTTCTTGTATCCAGTTCCATGTCTTGGTATAGTCTTCTGTCTGCTTTGTGTTTCATATTTATTACTCACACTGTCTATATTTTCAGCAGATTGATGTCATTCACGACTGTGTTGCATTGCAGTCTGGGTGCTGCACTAGGCTTCTTCAGTTCAATGCAAAACCTATCCAAGTGCCGACTGCGGAAGCAAGCACCTGTCAGCCATCTGTAAAACTAAATAGATTAATGAACAGATATTTGCTTAGATATATCAAATGTGACACTATACTACGGGTTAAAAGAATGAATGAACAGTAATCAGGAAAATATATTTGATGAATATTACTCTCTTATGAAAAAAATATGATCATTGCAATATAACATATAAACAAAAATGATAACGGATTATGGTTTTATAATTTTTAGGAATTAAAATAGTCTTATTGCCGAAAGACAGCGATTTCCTATCTTTGAATTATTCGGTATACTTTTATATATATTTATATGTAAAAATATGATTATTGGAATAACCAAGGACGCATTCCAGAAGTTGAGCAGAGTATTAAGAGACAGGAAAATTTTGATAGAAAACAAAGAAGTTAGTACAGGATTGCTATGTGAGGTCTGTCCTTCAATATGGCAGTGAATGCTGGACAATATCAAAGATGAAGGAAAAACTTAAAACGTCTGAAATGTGCTCCTACAGAAGGATGCTGCGAATATCATGGATCAAGCAGTTGAGCAATGATGATGTTTTGTAAAGGATGGAAACAAAAAGGAAATTAATTCTGAGCATCAGGAAAAGACAACTGAAGTTCTTGGGACATGTGATGAGGAAGGGAGGCTTAGAAAAGGATACTCACAAGTCAGTAAAAGGAGACAGGGGAAAGCAGCTGGATGTCAGAACGTGGTTTTGGTGGGTAACAGGAGAAAACGTTCTAAGAGCCACGATCGCCTACGTCCTGAAGGGACATGACGCATAGAAAAAGAATAATTATATATGAACAAGAAAGATATATAAAATATTGAGCTTATTAATATTTTATTTTATTATTTTAAGTTATTGAAATAAGGTCAATGGGTTAAATAGCAGAACAGACGGGGTTCTGTATCCCGCAGAAAGTAACAGCAACCTAAATAAGGTTTATATGATTATATGACATAACCTATATTGAAGTCAAATGTTATCCATTTGACGCGTTTGATGTGGTGGTCACAATCATAACAATGTACGATATGTAGATGACAAAGTGCGAACAGAAGGTAACGAAAAGAAATTACTAAGCATAAACTGAATGCATAGTCATCATCAAAAACAGGAGAGCAAAATACCAAATAAGACGGCGATACTAAAATCAAGCAGATAAAAAATTTAAATACCTGAAAAGTGTTCTAACAGAGGACGGTAAGTGCGACACTGTGATCCAAAAGCTCGTTAGAGCAGTTACCATGAAAATATTTGCATAAAAGAGAGGGAAGCTACATCATGTAGGTCAGAAAGTGACTAAAGTCAAGATAAAACAGAATTGAAAAATAATTATGTATTTTAGAAAATACATAAGAAAAGTTCGATTTCCAGTTAAATTGGTTGCATTCACTTACGCGCAAATACCCTTTAGGAAGATATTAATTTGTCCTTTCCCTCCAGTTATGGATTAAATAGCATGAAAGATTAGGTTCTCTAGCCTTCCTTGGTAACCAGTCTACCTAGGAAAATCTTTTTTGAGACATTATCGCCCAATCATCTATAGCAATTAACTGACTGAATGCAATATTTGGAAAAATAATTAAAGCTTCTACTGGGCATAAAATTGGGGATCGGTTTTCTATTGGTATGTAGTAAGAAACTGTTCCCTTAGAATTACTTAACATTAATATAATTGGAAACGAATACAATCAAATCGTCTATTGGACCTAAAATGGGGGGTCTGTTTTCTTTTCTTATGAAGTAATAAACTAATCACTACTAATTATTATAATATAAGCTGTCACTTCTCGCTCTAACTATGGGTTAACTAGCAGGAAGTAATGGCAAATCTTCGACCCGGTCAATCATGTCTCTTTCTAGACATGATTGATATTATTTGAAAGGGCTTCAACCCTGAGACTTCGGATCATTTGATACACCTTGGAATCGAAAGCAGAATTAAATAAGTGGAAATATAAAAAAAAATATAAAAGGACTTTATCTGTTGCTGGAACACCTGAAATGAGAAGCGAGCCTGTAAGTTAAGGATTATGGAAACAAAAGTTGCTAATGACAAGTCGACAAAATGGCTGTTTAACCTAAACAGCGAAATAATTCTGAGAGATTTAGAAGTCCTGCCTGGATTCATCATTGACCGCCGCAATCTGAATAATATAAGATACACTGCTGATAGCAGGTCCACAAAAGAAATTACTAAACCACAAGAAATCTGAATGCATAGTAATCAAAGTGCGATACTAAAACCCGTAGGCGTATTGGCATGGCAAAGGATTCATTCCAGAAGCTAAGTAAAAATAATAAGACACAAGATAATTTTGCTGTAAACGAGGAAAATAGTTGTAACACCCCAACGGACCAGTCCGAACATTTTCTCCACGCTGTGATGTTTGTTGAAAATGTCGGAGCCTCAAGCTGGGGGTACAAGATTAAACTATAAGGAACACAATTCCACAACTTGGATGAGCTGAAAGGATGCTTTATTTTGTTTAGAGTTAGCCTTTTCGGTTGGGGCAGGCGAATGTGACACACAGCTCTAACTCTAATTGATGGAGATCAACAAATCCGAACAAGATGAACGGAGGTTCCTACTTCAAGCACAGGCCCGGCGGAACTAACTTCTATTTATTTAAAATGAATCCGGAAAGGCTTTAAATCACCGGTGATAAACATTGGCGACTGTAAGTCTGAAATTTCAGTTATCTTTTTTTTTATCTTAATAAAGCTTCCGCCGGAAAAATTCTTAATGTGTGGTCAAACACAGCCTTGGACCTGGTCATTCAAAAAAAAACCTATTTCCTGAACTTTATCTTTTATCACTGAGTCAAATATTTAGCGGAAAAGCGGTAGGATTTAAAACAGTAATCGGATACCCTTTTCTCATCCACAATTTTCCTCATAAAAGAAAAAGCGTTTATTTAATTATTTGTTCCTCTTCTTTTTAACTTTTGTTAAATATGTTTTAAACTACTGTCTATTCTAATCTATTATAATAAAATACATATTTTACAAAGCACCTTAATATACGCCTATTTATCGTGTCACATTACCTCTCCCAACGGATCTTGTCATTTATGTCAATAAATTACAATAAACAAAAAAAAATGACACGATACTTCTTCATGTCGGCACGCCATCACTACAAAAATTATTTTCATTCCACATGGATATTCTCCTCCTCCTCCTCCTCTCCACAAACATCAATCATGAAATTTCTTATTAATATTCCATACCATTTTTCTTTTTATTTCAACAACCAATTCCTCAATTTTTGTCTTCGTAGCCGGTGGCATCAATGAATCCACGCAGTTGGTTTATCGCTACGTATGAGGGTCAATTATTCCTTAACGAACACCTTTTTCAACTTAGTGTTTTGCTTTCCGCTTTAATTCTTCCCTTCTATTACTTGTAGAGACTCCACTCTTCGTTAATTCATCTCCTGTTACCATTTTCCAGACACAAGTCTCTGGGCCTTTCCTGCATCCCCTCCCAATGGGGTCAATGGCGCCCGACAAAATGATTGAAGCATAGTTTACACAAGAAATTTAAAAAAAAAAATTAACACAAGTTGACAAAATAGTCATGACTCTGAGCAAGTCTATAAATATAGGAGCGATGTAACTGCTCCTCATTATCAGTCTCTTCTAAAGTTCTCCAAACATATTCCATTTCCCTTCTTTCAAACAAAACAACAAAAAAAGTAAATAAATGTTTGTTTGTCTCAAAAAAAAATTTTTTTTTCAAAACATATTTTAATCGTTGTTGTACACACTCACTTAGTTTTTCTCTCTCTCATTTTTTAACGTAATAACACACACTATTCATTTACCCCCTTTTTTTCATTCTTCTCTTTTCTTTTTCCAATTCATTTTTTTATACACGCACAGTTCTTTCTTGCTCTCTCCCTTCCTCTTATTTTTTTTCGTACACATCTATTTTCTCTTTTTCAACCAAACATATTCCATTTTCCTTTCTTTCTTTTTTCTTTTAAACAGAAAAACAAAAAAAAGTCAATAAATGTTTCTAAAACGTTTCTTTTTCAAAACATGTGTTTGTTTTTTAAGTAATAGCGCACACTATTCTTTAACCCTTTTTTCACACCGTTTGTGTTGTTTCTATCTCTTTTTCTTTTACTTTATTTTCAAAATACATACTATTTTTTTTACACGCACAGTTGTTTCTTGCTCTCTCCCTTCCTCTTTTTTTTGTACACACCTTTTTCTCATTATCATATTCCATTTTCCTTTCTTTTTTAACCAAAACAATAATAAAAAATGTTTCTTTCTGTTTTTCTCAAAAAAACTTTTTTTAAATACCCATTCAGACTGTTTAAGTAGTCTCTATCTCTCTTTTTCTTAATCAATTCATTGTCCCTTTTCTTTTTTTCTCGATAGTACGGCCATTAGTGGCGAGAGTTTGGGACAGACAAAAAGGGAGTAAATAATTCTGCTTACCTTACGGTGCTTGTTGATAACGGGTTCCCTTTCCTTTTTTTTTTTTTCTTCCCC
This sequence comes from Ascarosepion bandense, assembly GCA_037127315.1. NCBI lineage: Eukaryota > Metazoa > Mollusca > Cephalopoda > Sepiida > Sepiidae > Ascarosepion > Ascarosepion bandense. The sequence goes on along the minus strand of JBBBDQ010029176.1, from coordinate 27,360 downwards.
GGAAGCTTACACCAAGCAATAAGAATTTGGCTGTGAGAATAGTTCTTTCGTCCTGTGACGGCACCAAATGTAACACCCCCAACGAACCCGTAGGAACAATTTTGCCGGGAGTTTGTTGAAAATGTCTGACCCTCAAGCTGGGTGGACAAGATTAAACTATAAGGAACGAACTTCCACAACTTGGATGAGTTGAAAGGATGCTTTATTTCGTTTAGAGTTAGCCTTTTCGGTTGGGGCAGGCGAATGTGACACACAGCACTAACTTCTATTTATTTAAAATTAATCCGGGAATCCTTTAAACCACCGGTTGATAAGCAATTGGCGACAGCAATTCCGAAATTTCATGGCACTTAAATCTTCCTTCTTTTGATGTGTAAATATCCTGCAGACATCCAGTCTGTACTTAGCCTTTTTGTATTTTTTTTTTATCTTAATAAAGCTTCCGCCGGAAAATTCTTACTGTGTGGTTAAGATACAGTAAAAGACATGCTTTGAGCTGGTCATTCAAAAAAAAAAAAAACTATTTTCTGAACTTTATCTCTTATCACACTAAATCGCCGAGTTAAGAGTAAAATATTTGCCGGAAGAGTGGTAGGATTTAAAACAGTAATCTGATACTCTTTTTTCTTCCACAATTTTCCTCATAAAAGAAAAAGCGTTTATTTATTTATTTTTTCTCTTTTGTTAAAACAAAACGTTTTAAATCTATTTTCTATTCTTAACCATTTATTATAATAAAATACATATTTTACAAAGCACCTTAATATACGCCTAGTTATCGTGTCACATAGTACTGGATTATTAGGTGACGTCTGTCATTCAATATGGAAGCGAATGCTAGACAATTTCATCTAAGATGAAAAACTTGTTTGAAGAAAACGAAATATGATTGTTCAGAAGGACGCTGAGGTTAGCATGGATGGAATAAAATTCCGAAAACACTATTCTTAGAAAAGAGCTCAATAAAAATAGATTGAATAATATTTAATCAAAATTTATAACATGAGTATGTTATAATATCACAACAAATGTAGCTATTTTGTTTCAACACTATTTGTGTCTCATCAAGTGATGGTGCTGATTACGAGATGAAGATTTTTAAAAGGATCATAACTATTCAAACCCCATCAATAGGGGACATATGAAACGTGCTTATGTTATATGCAACCAATGTGTAATACTGAAATGAAAAGTCACAAGTTTGATTCATGTATTTAGCCTTGCGTCTTTCAGAATTTGTGGGGGGGATCTAAGTGGAACAACTTTAATTAATAGTTAAAAAAAGTAATTTCCCTTGGGATGACTTACTGTTATTTATTTTCTTGTATTGGTGGAGGAGCCTATAAAAAAAATTTATCATTGAAATTTCTTCGTCTTTATTATTATTATTAATAATGATATTAATGACTAGGTCGCCATTTTCACACACCCTCCCTCTCTTTGGGTTGCATTTTCTCAAATTCTTTTTCTTTTCCTTTCTAGTCTCCAGGTCTTTACCCATGTCCATAAAAAACTCTTTTCCGCTATTTAATAATGAAAGATAATGTTTTTTCATCTCTTTACCTTTGAGAGAAAATTAACGAAACCAATGAGGTGGAAAATAAAAATGGCGGGTGGGTAAAGAAATTTTGACACTTTTTAATGCGAAGTGGTAGAGGAGATCTTAAAGAATTTCTTAACGAGTATCCGACATGTTTATTTATAAATTTGAATAAAAAGAGTTAAAAACCCCATATAACGGAACAGAATTAATAAAGAGTTATTTCCCTTCACGGGCAAGATGGTGGAACAAGGCTTAGGAGAAATAAGTACTGAAAGATGTGTAGAGATCCTCTACATTTTAACGAGTTACTTTACATAAAGAAAATCGATGAATGGAAAACTCGGTTGGCTTTCGAAAAAAAAATAGGCGTTATTCAAGATGATTGAATAAATGATTTTTTTTTTCGGGGGCTCCGTAAAAATGATATTTTTAAATAATTTTATTTCATTGAAATTTGATTGTTTATAAGATGTAACACCACATATTTTCTTCAATAATTCATTTTAGCTTTAATTGAAAACTAAATGACTTAATACTATTTCTAGTAGGCAGCAAAAATTTGTTTTCATTTTTCCAGAAAGGATAGGATACTCCTTAAAACCTTTTAGTAATAATATCATTTATGAACAGTGATTCTTAGAAAGTAAACATTTTGCATGTTAAAATAGAAACTTATTAAAATAAAACAATAACATGAACTGTACAAGCTAATGTTCAATGAAACATTTAAGGTTATCAAGAGTTTATGCGTATACATCTATGAACGTTAGTTAGTATAAATATCTCTGAATAGAGAAGAAGAATTAAATGCAGTCAGCGCACGAGAACGAATGTGCTACGCGAACTTACGTGCGGAGTTTCTCCCGTTACCTTTTAGTGTGTCGTCTCGCTGCTCCTATCTGACTGACAATGACCGAAGCATTTATAGTGATTTATTATTTGCACTCGTCAGAAAATCAATTAAACATCTACTCGCAACATCCGGTTTCCAGGTTTTCCAAAAGCACGTGGTCAAGCATTTTTCTTCTTTTTTGCAAAACTCTGATTTCAAGTAAATGAAAATGACGGCTGCTTATAATTAAGCACTACGCATCTAGACAGACTTTAAATGAGTAAGAATGTGTGAAACAGGCGAGACAGAGGGGAAGATGTAAAATTTTACAAAACGTCAATATTTCTTATGATAAAAAAGAAGAGCGATCACAAGCAGACAGGAATCAGGAAGGTCATCAGTGTGATTTTCGATGAAGAGAGCCTCGCTTTGATGAAAGCCTTTCTGTTGCATATTCACATGACCAACCGTGCTGTAGAAAGCTTCTTGCTGACTGAGAGAGCCTCTCGCCTCACGAGCCATGTGAGTGATTCTTCGTTGTTGTTGGGACATTTCAACTTGGGAGCCCAAGACAAGATGGAGTAAAACTTCTCGTTTGTTGGCAGCTCCGCTCACTATCACACAAGTCAATGCCTTCGGAGGCAGTTCTTCTCGTAAAAGGTGCATTTCTCTTCAGGCGATTCATGTACTTTGCCTATATTCACACTTTCCAAAATCAGGAAAGGCCTGCCTTCACCAATGTCCTCTTGCGTACACACATGAACCATGAACTTCAAGCGAGGAATGTTTTGGTGTGTCTCAACGCTTGACAATCTCAGACCACCATAGGCAGAATGTAGGTATCATACCGAGGAAACTGGAGAAGTTGCTAACGAATTTACTTCGTTCGGTAGACAGAAGTAGAAGAACGGAAAGATTCCTTTGAGTCCACATCTGCACTACTTCTTCACCCCACTTCCAAACCTCAACCAGTTATCTCTAGCTAGAGGGTGAAATCGAACTATACACTAAGTATCTTGACCCGTTCATCCATCCAGGAAAAAGAATCTCTCTTCCGCTAACCCAATTGCAAGCTGACAGACGTTGGGATAAAACCACCATCTTAAACCTGCAATTTTCTTTTCCAACTTTGTGTATTTCGGCATCGGCAGAAAGCTAGGGGCACCAGATTCAATTTTAACTGGCGCGGGAAGTGTTCCAAAGCAAGAATGTACAGCGTAGATGAAAACAGACAACCCTGGTAAATAGAGTGAGACAAGGTGATTTTAGCCACAGTTAAGAGATCAACAGTTTTGACCAGAATTTAAACTGATATCATTTTTCCCACCAATAACTATTATGTACCCAGCACATCCCAAGATCTTTGGTACATTTGTTTTTAATTAAAACCACATAGTTCTGTACTATAACGACTGAGTCTTGCATTTTATACACTAAACCTGTAAATCAGGACTCAATTTATGATTACTTTTTAGATATATTTATTGAATAATTTTTCATATCTGAGTTGTATGATAACTGATAAAATATAATCAGTGAGACTGAAATATAAACGGAATGATAAATATGGGAACTAAAAAAAAAAATCTGGGGCACAAATAATGAAGTAAAAACCAGCAAATGAAAGAAATCTGCGGAGAGCTAAAATCTGTACCAATACTTCTCTATGCAATTCAGTTACATATCTGCATTTAGTCTCTCTATCTCACCAAATTTTCATTTTATTTTAACCTGTTCTTGTTTGTGAATTTCAAAAATGAATATCCTGTAAAATCTGGGATTACCGATTGAAAGAAGAATCCGTTCCAATCGCTTACAGTAGAAACCTGTTACATAAGAAAGTTTTGAGGACGACACGTGTGGTTAAACACAAAAAATGGATTGTGCAACTGAAATCACATGACCATAAATATTAATAAATAAAGAAAACACTCAAACAGAAACCTCACTGTGTACCAGTGTCTTCTACATGTTCCGGCATCTCTAGTATTCAACAGAATGATTGTTTATTCATTTGAAGGATTCGTTATTACGTCAACGTATGTGAAGATACTAAAAGATTAAAATTTCCCTTCAAGTTAACATTACGAAAAACAACCTTAGAGAAAACCAATGCTATTTGTTTGATTTAAATAAGCTGTTAATCTAAAAAAAAAAATTCAGTTTTTATATTGTTTTATTTTTCAAAGTTATACAATTTCTAATATTTTGAAACTAAAAAAAATTTGCATAAAGTTTAAAATAATGCTTATAATTTCCATATTTCAACTATTTCATTTTTTAATCTATAATAAATTCTATGGAACAAACAACTAAAGCTCATAACTCAGCAACATTTTCTTTTTTGTTCGTCGGGCAAAAGGAGGTAAAGGTTAGTGTTGGGTTTAGGGCTTAACCCTAACCCTCCCCTGGTTAAGGTAGCTCTCTTTTGTGTACCTAGTTAAAGTGAATGAATGTATTCCTGGCCTGTACCCGGCTTTCTCTTTTCTTATGATCCATGTCGAGATTCCCAACCTCCCCAGTTTGTTTTGGTCTCCATTTATCTCGGCTACTTCAGCCTTTTATTGTCCCATTCCGCTAATTTTTTACCCCCTCCCCACTCCCTTAGCGAGTGTGCTTCTTGATTTCGCCGTTTGGCGGAATACAGCGGCCACTCTGTTTTTTCTTGGATGGACGGTTCTTACTAACATTGATGATTATTTTAGTTAAAAATTTGTTGTATTTTCAGTTGATTTTTGGGTTCATTCCCCTCCTATCATTTCATTTTTCATTAAATATTTTATTATCTTGTACATTTATTGTATATTGTATATAAATACAATTTTATTGTCATGGGTGAATTTCCCCCACTTTTTAGGTGTCCCTTGTATGTTTCTAGCATTGTGGTGTACGAAGGATTGGGAGTAGATGGATGGGTTCTTTTGGTGACTCTGCAAATTGTAACGAGTGAATAGGTCGTGATAGTGTTTAGCTAGGTATAGGATAGTTAAGCGAGAACCAACCTCTCCTCTTTTAGGCCTTGTGCCATAATTTTTTGTTTTTTTACGTAAAGTTGCTGTTGGATTATTGATACGTGGAATCTGTGTTACCAGTGAATACGTCAGTTTTGTTAGTTTTTCTGGGCGTTTTTTGTTTGTGGGGGGGGGGCAAGTCAAGCTATAGCTTTGTCTTCCCAGCCCTCAACTTCTGACGCTGTGCCCACGGTGACTCCCGCACCGTCAGTATGGGCAAAAACACCAAAAAAAAAAAGAAGCAAAATATTACCTGCAAATGCAGGAGAAATATAAAGATTTTATAAATGAAAACGAGCTAATTGTAGTGCCGGAAGTTATAAATGTCATTGCACCAAGAACGATCTCCCTGCTGACATCGGATGTTAAAACACGAAAATTTATTCTCAGCAGGGAGAACATGGAAGAGGCTTTAAAAGCCTTAAAAATTGTGCCTTGCGTCCTGGCTAGAAGGTCCCGGGCTATGTGGGATGTCCTATTAAGCACAGAGACGGAAGCGAAGAATTTGGCCGGTAATACCTTAACGGCCAAAGGTATTCATATGCAAACAGAGTATCTGGATACACGAAAATAACTGTACATGGAGTACCGGTCGACATTGCTTGTGACCATGTTGCAGCATTTTTTGCTCGATTTGGAACTGTTGAGTAGGTGGCGAGAATAACAAGTAAGGCAGGTGTGGCCACGGAGGACATCAGTGTCAACGTAGTGGTGAACAGACCAAACTTTTTAAGAGTCCCCGATATTTTGTTGTGTTGGAAGGGAGGAGACCGCACTGTTGGTCCTGCGGGATGGCAGGACACATATTTAAAATGTGTCCGGGAAGAAAAGCAGGTGACACCGGAAACACCGCCGTTTTTAAAAACAACAGGTTCCCCGAACCGAAAAGCGGTGAATTGAGGGAGGAGGAAATGCCTTCCCCCCCCCCGTTCCTTAGAGCTTATTACTCCCGGGCGGTGGCTGGTGGGGATCCCCTACAGATAGCCATAGCTAAGGAGGCCGTTGAACGGTCGAATAGCAATCGTTACATGGGTCAGGTAGTTAGACATAAGTTAAGCAAGATGTCTTCCGAAGCTGTGAACATGGGCTCAGAACTGCGCAAGGAAGAGGTTCGCAACACGGACTAACGACATCTGCGAGGCGTTTCGGCGGCATTTCGAAATCCTGTTTACCAAGGAGCCTGGTCTCCGTGATGAGGAGTTTCGTAGCTATTTGGCTGATACAGCTAGCTGCGAGGGAGAGATTACGGAGGGCGAAGTCTACGCGGCGTTGAAGAAGGTCGGCAAAGGCAAATCGCCGGGTCTCGATGGTTTGCCTTATGAATTGTACTTGAGGCTGTCGCACATCTTTGTCCCGATTTTGACTGTCGTGTTCAACAATTGGTTCACTAGGGGTGTGATCACGCTGTTGAGAAAAGGCAAGGATGTGGGGAGGGAGCTTGAGGGTTACCGGCCCTTAACTCTGCTAAACACAGAGTTAAAGATTTTGGCCAAGATCTTGCAAACGATTTTGCAATTAATTGCCGAGTCTCTGTTGGGACCTGAGCAGACTTGTGCTGTGAAGGGCCGAACGATTCAGAGCAGCCTGCATCTGATACGCACGATCATAGAGGGAATAAAAGACGACGAAGAAGCCGCGCTGATCCATTTAGATCAGTCCTGCAGGCAGCTGGATCAATCCCCCACGGTTGGGGGTTAGGGTTGAGAACATATGATTCTACACATCAATTTACATAAGAATCAGCATTAATCTTGATATGCATGAAAATGCACTAAACGCGCAGGGTTGGGGTTAGTGTGGGTGCGCACCCACACAGGCACTCGCTATCGCACCCAGATGCACATACCGTTGCTCCGGCACATGCGCATTCACACTCGCACCAGTACTCGCTCTCGCAACCGGATGCACTTACCCTTGATCCGGTGCGATGGATATCAGCTCGGGAAAATTGGAAAGTCGTGTTCCCATTCCAGTTGAAATTAGTCGCATTTTCAAGCTTTCGGTTATATAACAATCATCCTTCTATTATCGAAAAATTATAGGAAGGCGGAAGCCATGTAGAAAGTCTCAGTCAATGGATTTCTTCAACTGAATTGATAAGGACGACACTAAATCTGTAAGTAATTGAAAGACGTGGAGAGCCACTACTAATTCGATGGACATATTAATGAGCAACGCGGACCTTCGCCAGCTTTTAATCGTCAGCCATGACGTCCACTAGTTTACATATGGCTTAAGAGAAGAAGAAGAAGAAGTGTTTATGTATTGACTTGTGATGTCTGTCTTTTTAATATGGAACTGAGTGCGAAAGAATTTCGTCAAAAACTAATGAAATAAATTTGAATTCACTGAAACGTGGCTCTACAGAAGGACGATGCGGATGTTATGGATCGGGACTGTGAAAAAAGACGGAAACGATAAAAAATACATTGATACTGATGATCATGTAAAAGATAGAGACGTAGTTACTTAGAAACATTTGATGCAGAAAGAAGGGTTGGAAAATTTGATACACACAGGTTAGATTTGAATAAAGAATAAGAAGAAAGAGAAGAAGATATAATGAATCACACCACCTCACCTCCGTCCTCCCCACAACCAAGGCCGTTGACCCATAAAGACAAAAGGCTGTCTTATTTGTATTATGCAAATGTAAATGTTTTTCGAATTAAAATTTCAATGAAATTTATAATCAACCTTTGAATAAAATTGAAATAAGTTCAGTTTCTTACAAACGGAACGGTTTTGTTTTTCCTAATTGTTTTAATTCATGACTTTTCTCTGGGCAAAAAACCCAAAACGATTCTTTCAATGTCGTTAAGTAAAGTGCCGACTGCAGGTAGTTTCCATGACGACCGCCGTAAGCAATTGGCCAAGTCCCTTCCGTTTCCATGACTACGTAGGGTCCGTTTAAAAAATTGTCGCAATATTTCTTTATTCATAATAAGTAATGTCTAATTTAAATAAAAAAATATATAAATATTTCAAAGCGGTCATGACGCTCCACATCTTCCACGGGTTGGCATTTCTTGAGAATGAAAATTCGTTTTTTTTTTAAACCTTCAAAAAAGTTGTCCTAAAATTTTAGAAATTACTTTATTTACACTTTATAGATAGATAGGGTTAGGGTTAATTTTAATTCTTTATCGGAGAGATATTGCCGAGTTTGATGAGCCAAAATACAGATGGATGTGTTCATTAATCACGCATGAGACTGACCAATAGACGGGAGGCAGAAATTAGGGGATGGCGTAACCCATCTAGAGAGCTCGGTTCGTGGAATTCACAACAACGGTTAGGAGTGATGTACGAAGACGACACTTAATCTGCAAATGACCGAAAAAGTTGGAGAGCCACGACTAATTAGAAGAAATTTATTTTTTCGTCACAATGTACAGTGCAAGAAATAAAAAATTTTTGAAAGTGGTCTTGACTCGCCACATCTTCCGCCACTTATCATCACTTGAAAATAAATTGTTTTATTTTTTAGTTTTAAACATTACATCAAATTTTACACATATGCACATGCGCACTCACTCTCGCAACGAGATGCACTAACAGTAACCCTAACTTGATTTAATTAAAAATATTAAGCACTTATTTTAATATATATTTGCATAATATATTTTCTTTTTTGTATTAGCCTTGTGACATACTATATATTGTGTTTTAAGTAACTGTAGATAGTACGTACGACTTTAAAAGACATTATGAACAAGTGCATGAATGAAACATTGACCGATATCTTGAAGCCGTCTTGTAGCGACTTCCAGCACGCGATCGGGTTGTCAGTATTAGCCCCTGAGTCGATCGCATTTCCGTTGTTTGACGAATGTCGGACGCAAAATCGCGCTTTCTTTAGCGATCTCAATTTGATTCTCTTTTCGTTCCAACAAGACTTTTTCTTTTAAATAAAAAACGACGAATACTAAGTTTTTGTTAATATGGGTAATTATTAATTAATGAAGATATCGTTGTCTAACCTTAACCACTATATCATAAACAATAACCCTAACACTAAGACCTTGTGCCATAATATGTTTTACGCAACTGTGTGAGTTTGTCTCAAGTAGATGATATCAAAAAGTAGTTAATCATTCGGAAAAGTTATGTAGAGTATAAAGAGTTTATTAGTTTGATTTATTAATCATTTCTTAGTATGGCACAAGGCCACAAAAGAAAAGAATTGTGTTGTGTGTGTTTATATGTCGTTAGTATATACTGCATACATATGTTTCGAACTTGTTCTTATTGTTCTTGTGTCATACAAGCTTGCGCGTCAGATGTATCGGATACGTAAACATGGCGGACGTTGATTGCGGTGCGATGGATATCAGCTCGGAAAAAAAGGGTAAATTGGAGAGTCGTGTTCCCATTCCAGTTGAAATTAACCGAAAGCCTGAAAATGCGACTAACTAACAATCATCCTTCTATTATCGGAAAATTATACGAAGGCGGAACACATGTAGAGAGTCTCAGTCAATGGATTTTTTCAACTGAATTGATAAGGACGACACTAAATCTGTAAAGAATTGAAAGACGTGGAGGGTTGGGTTTAGGTTTGAAGTTAAGGTTAGTTGTTAGGATTATGGGTAAGGGGTTATGGTTGAGACCATATGATTCTGCACATCAATTTAATTGAGAATCAGCATTAATCTTGATATGCATGAAAATACACTAAATCCGCTTGGTTGGGGTAGGGTTAGGGGGTTAGGCTTATTATTGGGTATTCGAAAGTTTGGGGTTGTTCATATGGTTAGGATTAGGGTTAAGGATTACGGGTTAGAATTATGGTTGGCAGGGTGGGGGGTTGGTATCGAGGTGGAGGTCGGTGTAGGGGCCGATTTTCGGGTCGGAGTGGTGGTGGTGGGGGGACGGTGTTGGGGTTATGGGTCGGGGTCGTGATCGAAATAGGTGTCGGTTTGGGGATAGTTGTCATGTTCTGGGTGGGGGGGCCGTGTAATAGTCGGGGTGGCGGGAAATTGTCAGAGTTGCTGTCGGTGTTAAGGGGGCGGCGTCAAAAATCGGGGAGGGGGTGGGGGGGGTCGGTATAATAGTCTGGGTGGCGGGAAAACGTCAGAGTTGGTTTCGGGGTGAAGGGGGCGGGAGTCGAACTCTACGTCACAGTCGGGGTGGGGTGTCGGTGTAATAGTCGGGGTGGCGGGAAAACGTCAAAGTTGATGTCGGTGTGAAGGGGGCGGGGCTCGGTTTCAGGGTGGGGCGGGAGTCGGAGTCTACGTCACAGTCGGGGTGAAGTGGGCGGCGTCACTGTCGGGGTCGGTGGTGGGTTGGGTTTAGGGTTAGGGTTCGGACGTTAAGTTGTGGTTATGGTTATGTTTCGGACTTTAAGTAATGGATATGGTTAGGGGTAGGTTTAGAGTTATGCGTAGGGTTAGGGGTTATGGTTATAAGTAGGGTTAAGATTTCGTTCGGGGTGGGGGGGGTGTCAGTGTGTTGATAGTTACCAGGTTTTGGGTGGGGTTCAGGGAACGGGATAGGGTTAGGGTAGGGGTAATGGTGGGGGTCCTTGTCAAGTTCGGGGTGGGGTCGCTGTCTAGTTCTGGGTGGGGGTCGGGGTGGTGATAATTTTCATCTTAGTGGTTGGGGTAATGGTGGGGTGGCGGACTGTTTCGGGTTGGGGTTAGGGGTTAGGGTTCTGACGTTAAGTAATGTTTATGATTAGGAGTAGGGTTAGGGGTAAGGGTTAAAGGTAGGTTTGGGGTTATGGTTATAAGTAGAGTTATGATATGGGTTAGGTTGGGGTCGGGTTAGGGTAGGGGTTATTAGTAGGGGTATGATTTAGGATTAAGGTTTATGGCTGGTGTCGGGGTGGGGGTCGTGGACGGGTTGGGGTTAGGGTAGGTGTTCTTAGTAGGGGTAGGGTTTAGGATTAAGGGTTAGAACTTGGTATGTGGCGGGATCGGGGTGGGGATAATTTTCAGGTTTTATGGTTAGAGGTTGGGTTTATGGATTAGGGTAGGGGTTATTGTTAGGTTTAATGATGGGGGTGTGACTGGTTCGGGGTGTTGATAGTTACCAGGTTTTGGGTGGGGTTCGGGGACTGGATAGGGTTAGGGGTAATGGTGGGGGTGGCTGAGTGGTTCGGGGGTTGGTGTTGGAGGGTTAGGGTGGGTGTCGTTTGTGGAGTGGGGGCAGGTACGGGTAAAAGTGGGGGTGGGGATAGTTTTCAGGATTTAAGTTTATGGGTTGGGGTTAGGGTTTTGGTAGGGGTAATGGTGGGTGTGGCTGACTGGTTATGTGTGGGGGTCGCTGTCTAGTTCGGGGTGGGGATAGTTTTCAGGATTTAAGTTTATGGGTAGGGGTAAAAGTGGGGGTCGTTGTAAGGTTAGGGTTAGGGTGGGGGTAGATGTCTAGGTCGGGGTCGGGTATGGATAGTTTTCAGGATTTAAGGTTAGGGGTTGCGGTTAGGGTTATGGTGGGGGTGGCTGACTGGTTAGGTGTTTCGGGGTGGGGATAGTTTTCAGGATTTAGGGTTATTGGTAGGGGTAAAAGTGGGGGTGGATGACTTGTTAGGTGTGGGGGGTCGATGTCTAGTTCGGGATCGGGTGGGGACAGTTTTCAGGTTTTGAGGTTAGTGTTAGGGTAGGGGTAATGGTGGGGGTCGGGTTTACGGGTAGGGTTATTGGTAGGGATAAAAGTGGGTGTGGCTGAGTAGTTATGTGTGGGGTCGCTGTCTAGTTCGGGATAGGGGTGGGGATAGTTATCAGATTTTGGGTGGGGTTAGAGTTAGGCTTACGGTTAGGGTTGGGGTTTAGGTAGAAGTTCTTGGTAGGGGTAATGGTGGGGTGGGTGTCGGGGACGGGGTAGGGGTTATTGGTAGAGGTAGGGTTTAGTATTAATGGTTATGGTTAGAGTTTGTGACGGGGGTGGGGGTCGGTATGGGGATAGTTTTCAGGTTTTAACGTGAGGGTGAGGGTTAGGGTAGAAGTTCTTGGTAGGGGTAATGGTGGGTCGTGGACGTGTTTGGGTTAGGGTGGGGGTTGGGGTCGGTGTGGGGATAGTTTTCAGGTTTTAAGGTTAGGGGTTGGGGTTAGGGTAGGCGTTATTGGTAGGGGTTGGGGTCGGTGTAATAGTCGGAGTGGCGGGAAAACGTCAGAGTTGGTGTCGGGGGGTGAAGGGGGCGGTTTCGGGGTGGGGGTTAGGGTTAGGGTTCGGACGTTAAGTCGTGGTTATGGTTAGGTTTCGGACTTTAAGTAATGGTTATGATTAGGGTTGGCAAGGTTGGGGTTAGGGTTCGGACGTTAAGTCGTGGTTATGTTTAGGTTTCGGACTTTAAGTAATGGTTACGGTTAGGGGTAGGTTTGGGGTTATGGTTATAAGTAGGGTTAAGATTTCGTTCGGGGTTAGGGTTGGGTTGGGTGTTATAAGTAGGGTTACGATTTTGGTTGGGGTCGGTGGCGGGATCGGGGTGGGAATAATTTTCAGGTAGGGGTTATGGTTAGGTTTAATGATGGGGGTTTGGGTGGGGTTCGGGGACTGGATAGGGTTGGGGTTGGGGGTGGTGCTGGAGGGTCGGGGTCGGTGTGGGTGTCTGGGTTGGGGTGGATATCGAAATAGTGTCGAGGTGGGAGTCGGTGTCATAGCCGGTGTGGGGTGGGGGCAGGGTTAGGGTAGGGGTTATTGGTACGGGTAAAAGTTGGGGTGGCTGACTGTTTACGTGTGAGTGTCGGGGTGGGGATAGCTTTCAGGTTTTAAGGTTAAGGTTACGGTTAGGGGTTATTGGTAGGGGTAAAAGTGGGGGTGGATGACTTGTTAGGTGTGGGGGGTCGATGTCTAGTTCGGAGTGGGGATACTTTTCAGGATTTAAGTTTATGGGTTGGGGTGGGGGTAGGGGTTATTGGTAGGGGTAAAATGGGGTTGGCTGACTGGTTATGTGTGGGGGTCATTTTCGGGGTGGGGATAGTTTTCAGGATTTAGGGTTAGGGTAGGGGTTATTGGTAGGGGTAAAATTGGGGGTGGATGACTTGTTAGGTGTGGGGGGTAGATGTCGGGTTAGGGTTACGGTTAGGGTAGGGGTTATTGGAAGGGGTAATGGTCGGGTGGGGATAGTTTTCAGGATTTAAGTTTAGGGTTTTGGTAGGGGTAAAGGTGGGGGTGGCTGACTGGTTATGGGTGGGGATAGTTTTCAGGTTTTAAGGTTTGGGGTTATTGGTGGGGGTGGCTGACTGGTTATGTGTGGGGGGTCGCTGTCTAGTTCGGGGTGGGGATAGTTTTCAGGTTTTAGGGTTTAGGGTTAGGACGTTAAGTCGTGGTTATGTTTATGGTTCTGACATTAAGTAATGTTTATGATTAGGGGTAGTGGTTAAGGTTAGGGGTAGGGTTTGGGGTTATGGTTATGATAAGGGTTAGGTTTGGGGTTGGCGTGGAGGTTAGGGTAGGGGTAAGGTTTACGAATAAGTTTTAGGGTCGGTGTGAGGGTCGTTAGGGTTTAGGATTAAGGGTTATGGTTGGGATCGGGGTGGGGATACTTTTCAGGTTTTATGGTTAGAGGTAGGGGTTATAGTTATGGTAAGGGTTAGCGTTAGGGTAGGGGTTATTGTTAGGTTTAGTGGTGGGGGTAGGTGGGTCGGGGTGTTAATGGTTACCAGGTTTTGGGTGGGGTTCGGGGAATGGATAGGGTTAGGGTAGGCGTTATAGGTAGGAGTAATGGTGGGGGTGGCTGAGTGGTTCGGGGTGGGGGTGGGGATAGTTTTAGGGTTAGGGTAGGGGTTATTGGTGGGGGTGACTGACTGGTTATGTGTGGGGATAGTTTTCAGGATTTAAGTTTAGGTGTTAGGGTTAGGGTAGGGGTTATTGGTGGGGGTCGGGTTCGGGGGGTCATGTTCGTGGTGGGGGTGGGGATAGTTTTCAGGTTTTAAGGTTAGGGTTGGGGTACGGTTATTGGTAGGGATAAGTGTGGGGTCGCTGTCTGGTTCGGGGTGAGGGTGGGGATCGGGTTGGGGATAGCTTTCAGTTTTTAAGGTTAGGGGTTATTGGTGGGGGTCGGGGTGGGTATAGTTTTCAGGTTTTAAGATTAGGGGTTAGGGTTAGGGGTAATGGTGGGGGTGGTTGACTGGTTCGGGGTGGTATAGTTATCAGGTTTTAGGGTTAGGGTAAAGGTTCGGGGTGGGGGTCGGGGAAGGCTTAGGGTTAGGGTAGGGGTTGTTGGTGGAGGTAGGGTTTAGTATTAGGTTAGGGTTAGGGTAAAGGTTCTTGGTAGGGGTAATGATGGGGTGGGTGTGGGGATAGTTTTAGGGTTAGGGTAGGCGTTATTGGTAGGGGTAATGGTGGGGGTGGTTGACTGGTTCAGGGTGTGGTGGGGGTCGGGGTGGTATAGTTATCAGGTTTTGGGTGGAGTTAGGGGTGGGGGTAGGTGTGGTAATAATTTTCATGTTTTACGGTTCGGGATGGGGTTATTGTTAGGGGTAAAAGTGGTGGTTGCTGACTGGTTCAGTGGGGGGTCGGGGTGGTATAGTTAGATTTTGGGTGGGGTGGTGATAATTTTCAGGTTTTAGGGTTAAGGGTTGGGGTGTGTGGTGGGTTAGGGTTCGGACGTTAAGTAGTGGTTGTGATTACGGTTACGGTTGTGGTAGGGATTAAGGTTAGTGGAATTGGGTAGGGTTAGGGGTATGGGTTAGGTTTATGGTAATGGTTATGGTAAGATTAGGGTTGGGGTTGGTGTTGGAGTAAGGGTTAGGTTTAGGGGGGTTACTGCAGGGTAGGGGTATGGGTTAGGGTTGGGGTTGCGATTAGGGTTGGGGTTACGGGAGGGTTAGGGCAGGGGTAGGGTTTATGTTTAGGGTTAGGGTTAGGGGATGGGTAGAGGTTAGTGTTAAGATGTTATGGCTACTGTTTGGGTTGTGGGTTAGGGGGTTATGGTTAGGGTAGGGTTAGGGGGTTAGGTTTATAGTGTTATGGTTGGGGTGGGTTAGGGTTTAGGTAGAGGTTAGGGTTAGGGGAAAGTTAGTGTAGGGGTAGTGTTTAGGGTTATGGATTGGGTTGGGGGTTGGAGTTGAGGTAGGGGTTAGGAGGTTATAAATGGGGGTTGGGGTTGTGGTAGATGTTAGTGTGGGTGTTAGGGTTAGGGGAGGGTTAGGGTAGAGTTAGGGGTTAAGGTTGGGTTTTGAGGTGGGGGTGGGTTGCGCTTGAGGTAGGGGTTAGGATTAGGGTTGGGGTAAGGGTTAGGGGAGAGTTAGTGTAGGTTTTGGGTTAAGGGGGTTAGGGTTAGGGTGTTATTGTTGGGGTTTGGGGTGAGGGTGGGTTGGGATGTACGTAGATGTTTGTGTGGGGGTTAGGGTTAGGGGGTAATGGGGTTAAGGTTAGGGGTAGGGTTTATGGTTAGGTGATGGGTAGAGGTTAGTGTTAAGGTGTTCTGGCTACTGTTTGGGTTGGGGGTGGGTTAGGGTTGGCGGGTTAGGGGGTTATGGTTATGGTTGGGGGTTTAGGTAGAGGTTAGGTTTGGGGTTAGGGTTACGAGGTTAAGGTTGGGGGTGGGGGTAGTTTGGGGTTGAGGGTTAGGGGAGAGTTAGTGTAGGGGTTAGGGGGTTATAAATGGGAGTGATGGTGGGGGGTTGTAGTTGAAGTAGAGTTTAGGGTTTGGGTTTGGGGGTTAGGGTAGGGGTAGGGTACCGTTATGTGGAGGGGTTACGTTTAGGGGGTTATGGTTGGGGTTGAGGGGGGGGGTGATTAGGGATTCAGGTAGAAATACGGGTGGGGTGGGGTTGAGGTAGAGGGTAGGGTTGGAGGTAGGGGTTAGGTTCAGTGTGTTAGGGTAGGGTTATGGGGTTGGGGTGGGGGTGATTTGGTATTGAGGTAGAGATTAGGATTGTGGTTGGGGTTAGGTTTAGGGTTAGGGGAATATTAGGGTAGGGGTAGGGTTAGGGATTTTGGTTATGGTTTGGGGTGGGGTTGAGGTAGAGGCTAGGGGGGTAGGGTCTGGGTTGGGTTAGGTGTAGGGGTTAGAGTTAGGGGGTTATGGTTGGGGTTGGGATTATGATTAGGGTTAGGGTATGGTAAGGGGGTTATAGCTGGGCTTTGGGGTGGGGGTGGTTTGGGGTTGATGTAGAGGTTGGGGTTTGGGGTGGGGGTTGTTTAGGGTTACTGAGTTAGGGGGTTATGGTTAGGGGAGGGTTAGGGTTACGGGGGTTGGGGTTGACCTAGAGTTTAGGGTTATTGGTTAGGGGAGGGTTACGGTAGGGGGTGGGATTCAGGTAGAGGTTAGGGTTAGGGTGATATGGTTGGGGGTTAGGGTTACTGGGTTAGAGGTTTGGGGGTCGGTGTCGGGGTGGGAGTCGAAGTCTATGTCACAGTGGGGTGGGGGGTCGGTGTCATACTCGTTCTTGCGGGAAATTGTTAGTGTTGGTGTCGGGGGTGGCGGCGTCATAGTGGGGGCGGGGGTCGGTGTCATAGACGATTTGGCGGGAAATTTGTAGAGTTAGTTTTGGTTTGGAGGAGACGGCGTCATAGTGGGAGTCGAAGTCTACGTCACAGTGGGGGTGGGGGGGTCGGCATCATTGTCGATTTGGCGGGAAATTTTTAGAGTTTTGGGGTTGGGCAGGCGGCGTCATAGTCGGGGTCGGTGTGGGGGTGGGGGGTCGGCGTCATAGTCGATTTGGCGGGAAACAGTTAGATTTACTTTTGGTTTGGGAGAGGCGGCGTCATAGTGGGGGCGGGGGTCGGTTTAGGGGTGGTGGTCGGGGTCGGTGTTGGGGTGGGAGTCTAAGTCTACTTCACAGTGGGGGTGGGGGGTCGGTGTCATAGTCTGTGTGGCGGGAATTTGTTAGAGTTAGTTTTGATGTCGGGGGTGGCGGCGTCATAGTGGGAGGGGTCGGTATCGGGTGGGGGGGTCGGTGTCATACTCGTTGTGGCGGGAAATTGTTAGAGTTATTTCTGGGGTTGGGTTGGCGGGGTCGGTTTTGGGGTTGGGGTGGGAGTCGAAGTCTTCGTGACAGTGTGGGTTGGGGGGTCGGCGTCTAAAGCGATTTGGCGTGAAATTGTTAGAGTTAGTAGTGGTTTGGGGGAGGCGGCGTCATAGTCGATTTGGCGGGAAATTGTTAGAGTTAGTTTTGGGGTTGGGGAGGCGGCGTCATAGTGGGGGCGGGGGTCGGTTTAGGGGTGGTGGGGGGGTCGGTGTCATACTCGTTGTGGCGGGAAATTGTTAGAGTTGTTGGTGGTGGCGGGGTCGGTGTGGGGGTGGGAGTCTAAATCTACGTCACAGTGGGGGTGGGGGGTCGGTGTCATAGTCTGTGTGGCGGGAATTTGTTAGAGTTAGTTTTGATGTCGGGAGAGGCGGCGTCATAGTCGGGGCGGGAGGCGGGTTCGGTGTGGGGGTGGGGGGTCGGTGTCATAGTCTGTGTGGCGGGAAATTGTTAGAGTTATTTCTGGGGTTGGGGTGGCGGCGTCATAGTGGGGGTGGGGGGTCGGTGTCATAGACGATTTGGCGGGAAATTTTTAGAGTTAGTTTTGGTTTGGAGGAGACGGCGTCATAGTGGGGGCGGGGGTCGGTGTTGGGGTGGGGGTCGTTGTCATACTCGTTATGGCGGGAAATTGTTACAGTTAGTGTTGGTGTCGGGGCGGGGGTCGGTGTCATACTCGTTGTGGTGGGAAAATGTTAGAGTTAGTGTTGGTGTCGGGGGTGGCGGCGTCGTAGTGGGGGTGGGAGTCTAAGTCTACGTCACAGTTGGGGTGGGGGGTCGGTGTCATAGTCTGTGTGGCGGGAATTTGTTAGAGTTATTTTTGATGTCGGGGGAGGCGGGGGTCGGTTTAGGGGTGGGGGGCGGGGTCGGTATCGGGGTGGGAGTCTAAGTCTACGTCACAGTGGGGGTGGGGGGTTGGCGTCATAGTCGATTTGGCGGGAAATTGTTAGAGTTAATTTTGGGGGTGGGGGTCGGGGTTGGGGTGGGAGTCGAAGTCTACGTCACAGTGGGGGTGGGGGGTCGGCGTCATAGTCGATTTGGCGGGAAACAGTTAGAGTTACTTTTGGTTTGGGAGAGGCGGCGTCATAGTGGGGGCGGGGGTCGGTTCAGGGGTGGGAGTCTAAGTCTACTTCACAGTGGGGGTGGGGGGTCGGTGTCATACTCGTTGTGGCGGGAAATTGTTAGAGTTAGTGTTGGTGTCGGGGTTGGCGGGGGTTGTTTTAGGGGTGGGGGGAGGGGTCGGTGTTGGGGTGGGAGTCTAAGTCTACGTGACAGTGGGGGTGGGGGGGTCGGTGTCATAGTCTGTGTGGCGGGAAATTGTTAGAGTTATTTCTGGGAATGGGGTGGGGGCGGAGTTCGGTTTTGGGGTGGGAGTCGAAGTCTACGTCACAGTGGGGGTGGGGGGTCGGTGTCATGGACGATTTGTCGTGGTTATGTTTAGGTTTCGGACTTTAAGTAATGGTTATGATTAGGGGTAGGTTTAAGAGTTAGGGGAAGTGGATATGGTTAGGGGTAGGTTTGGGGTTATGGTTATAAGTAGGGTTATGATTAGGGTTAAGATTTCGTTAGGGTTAGGGTTTGGGTTAGGTTAGAGGTTAGGTTTTGGGTTGGGTGTTATAAGTAGGGTTAGGGTTATGGTTAGGGGTAATGGTTAGGTTTATGGCGGTTTGTGGATGGGGTTAGGGTTACGGGGTGGGGATATTTGTCAGATTTTGGTTGGGGTCGGGAACGGGTTAGGGTTAGTGTTGGGGTCGGTGGCGGGATCGGGGTGGGAATAATTTTCAGGTAGGGTTAGGGTTAGAGTTAGGGTAGGTGTTATGTTTAGGTTTAATGATGGGGGTGTGACTGGTTCGGGGTGGGGGTGGGTGGGTCGGGGTGTTGATAGTTAACAAGTTTTGGGTGGGGTTCGGGGACTGGATAGGGTTACGGTTACAGTTAGGGTAGGGGTTATACGTAGGGGTAATGGTGGGGGTGTCTTTGTGGGGTCGGGGTCAGCGGGGGGGTGAGGTTGGGGGTGGTGCTGGAGGGTTAGGGTCGGGGTGGTGGTCGGGTAGGGATAGTTTTCAGGATTTTAGGGTAGGGGTTATTGGAAGGGGTAATGGTGGGGGTGGCTGACTGGTTCGGGGTCGGGTTCTGGGTGGGGGTGGGGGTCGGTTTTAGGGTTAGGGTAGGGGTAAAAGTGGGGGTGGCTGACTGGTTATGTGTGGGGGTCGGGTTCGGGGGGTCAGGTTCGGGGTGGGGATATTTTCAAGTTTTAAGGTTAGGGTTAGGGGTTATTGGTAGGGGTAAAAGTGGGGGTGGATGACTTGGTAGGGGTAATGGTGGGGGTGGCTGACTGGTTCGGGGTGGGGGTCGTTGTAAAGGTTAGGGTTGATGTTAGGGTAGGGGTTATTGGTAGGGGTAAAGGGGGGGGTGGCTGACTGGTTATGTGTGGGGGTCAGGTTGGGGGTGGGGATAGTTTTCAGGTTTTAGGGTTAGGGTAGGGGTTATTGGTAGGGGTAAAAGTGGGGGTGGGGGGTCGGGGTCGGGTGGGGATAGTTTTCAGGATTTAAGTTTAGGAGTTGGGGTTAGGGTAGGGGTTATTGGTAGGGGTAATGGTGGTGGTCGCTGTCTAGTTCGGGGTCAGGTTCGGGGTGGGGGTGGGGATAGTTTTCAGGTTTTAAGGTTAGGGGTTGGGGTTAGGGTTATTGGTAGGGGTAAAAATGGTGGTGGATGACTTGTTAGGTTTGGGGGGGGGCGATGTCTAGTTCGGGGTGGGGGTTAGGGTTAAGGTTAGGGGTAAAGGTGGGGGTGGCTGACTGATTATGTGTGGGGGTCGCTGTCTAGTTCGGGGTGGGGATAGTTTTCAGGATTTAAGGTTAGGGTTTAGGGTTAGGGTTATTGGTAGGGTTACAGGTGGGGGTGGCTGACTGATTATGTGTGGGGGGTCGCTGTCTAGTTCGGGGTGGGGATAGTTTTCAGGTTTTAAGATTAGGGGTTGGGGTTAAAGTTAGGTTAGGGTTGGGGTTTAGGGTTAGGGGAGAGTTAGTCTAGGGGTAGGGGTTATGGATGGGGTTGGGGGTGGCGGGTTGGAGTTGAGGTAGAGGTTAGGGTTGGGGTTAGGGTTAGGGGGTTATAGTTGGGGTGGGGGTAATATAAGGTTAGGGTTAGGGGGTTATAAATGGGAGTGATAGTGGGGGGTTGTAGTTGAAGTAGAGTTTAGGGTAAGGGTTAGGGGAGAGTTATTGTAGGGATAGGGGTTAGGGTTAGGGGGTTATGGTTGGGGTTGAGGGGGGGTGATTTGGGATTGAGGTAGAGGTTAGGGTAGGGGTAGGGTTATGGGTTTATGGTTGGGGTTTGGGTGGGGGTGGGTTAGGGTGGAGGTAGAGGTTAGGGTGGGGGTTATGGTTGGGGTTTGGGTGGGGGTGGATGTAGAGGTTAGTGTAGGGGTTGGTGTTAGGGTAGGATTAGGGTTAGGGGGTTACGTTTAGGGGTTAAGGATGGGGTGGGGGTGATTTGGTATTGAGGTAGAGATTAGGATTGTGGTTGGGGTTAGGTTTAGGGTTAGGGTTAGGGGGTTATGGTTATGGTTTGGGGTGGGTTGGGGTTGAGGTAGAGGCTAGGGTAGGGGTTGGGATTAGGGTAGTTGGGTTATGGGGGTTAGGTGTAGGGGTTAGAGTTAGGGGGTTAGGGTAGCGGTAGGGTAGGGTTATTTGTAGGGATTAGGGTGAGGGGGTTATGGTTGGGGGTGGGGGTGATTTGGGATTAAGGTAGAAATTAGTGGTGGGGTTGAGGTAGAGGTTAATGTAGGGATTGGGGTAAGGGTTAGTGAGTTAGGGGGTGATGGGGTTAAGGTTAGGGCAGGGTTAGGGGTAGGGGTTAATATTAGGGGGTTATGGTTATTATTTGGGGTGGGTGGGGTTGGGGTTAGGGGAGGGTTTCGACAGGGTTAGGGGTTAGAGTTAGGGGGTTATGGTTGGGGGTGTGTTGAGGTAGAGGTTAGGGTTGGGGTTGGGATTAGGGTTAATGAGTTAGGGGGTCATGGATAGGGGAGGGTTAGGGTAGGGGTAGGGGTTAGATTTAGGGGGTTAGGGTCGGGGGTGGGTGGGTTGAGGTTAGGGTTATGTTTACGTGGTTGGGGTTTGGGGTGGGGGTTGTTTAGGGTTACTGAGTTAGGGGGTTAGGTTTAGGGGGTTATGTTTGGGGGTGGGGGGTGTGGTGGGTTTGAGGTAGAGGTTATGGTTGTGTTTGGGTTTAGGGTTATTGAGTTAGGGGTTATGGTTAGGGGAGGGTTACGGTAGGGGTAGGGGTTAGGTATAGGGGTTTATGGTTGGGGGTGGGATTCAGGTAGAGGTTAGGGTTAGTGAGTTGGGAGGGTTAGGGGGTTATATTTAGGGGTTATGGTTGGGGTCGAGGTGGAGGTTAGGTTTAGGGGTCGGGGTTGGGGTGGGAGTCGAAGTCTACGTCACATTGGGGGTGGGGGGTCGGCGTCATAGTCGATTTGGCGGGAAATTTTTAGAGTTAGTTGTGGTTTGGGGGAGGCGGCGTCATAGTGGGGGTGGGGGGTCGGTGTCATAGTCTGTGTGGCGGGAAATTGTTAGAGTTAGTGTCGGTGTCGGGGGTGGCGGCGTCATAGTCGGGGCGGGGGTCGGTTTAGGGGTGGTGGAAGGGGTCGGTGTGGGGGTGGGAGTCTAAGTCTACGTCACAGTGGGGGTGGGGGTCGGTGTCATACTCGTTGTGGCGGGAAAATGTTACAGTTAGTGTCGGTGTCGGGGGTGGCGGCGTCATAGTCGGTGTAGGGGTGGGAGTCTAAGTCTACGTCACAGTGGGGGTGGGGGTCGGTGTCATACTCGTTGTGGCGGGAAATTGTTAGTGTTGGGGGCGGGGGGCGGTTTAGGGGTGGTGGGAGGGGTCGGTGTTGGGGTGGGAGTCTAAGTCTACGTCACAGTGGGGGTGGGGTGTCGGTGTCATAGTCTGTGTGGCGGGAAATTGTTAGAGTTATTTCTGGGGTTAGGGTGGCGGCGTCATAGTGGGGGTCGGGGTCGGTTTTGGGGTGGGAGTCGAAGTCTACGTCACAGTGGGGGTGGGGGGTCGGCGTCATTGTCGATTTGGCGGGAAATTTTTAGAGTTAGTTTTGGGGTTGGGGATGCGGCGTCATAGTGGGGGCGGGGGTCGGTGTCATACTCGTTGTGGCGGGAAAATGTTAGAGTTAGTGTCGGTGTCGGGGGTGGCGGCGTCATAGTGGGGGCGGGGGTCGGTTTAGGCGCGGTGGAAGGGGTCGGTGTGGGGGTGATGGGTCGGTGTCATACTCGTTGTGGCGGGAAATTGTTAGATTTAGTGTCGGTGTCGGGGGTGGCGGCGTCATAGTCGGGGCGGGGGTCGGTTTCGGCAGGGTTAGGGTTAGGGTTAGGGTTCGGACGTTAAGTCGTGGTTATGTTTAGGTTTCGGACTTTAAGTAATGGTTATGATTAGGGGAAGGTTTGGGGTTAGGGTTGGGGTCGGTGGCGGGATCGGCAGGGTTAGGGTTAGAGTTAGGGTAGGGGTTATGGTTAGGTTTAATGATGGGGGTGTGACGGGTGGGGGTGGGTGGGTCGGGGTGTTGATAGTTAACAGGTTTTGGGTGGGGTTCGTGGACTGGATAGGGTTAGTGTAGGGGTTATAGGTAGGGGTAATGGTGGGGGTGTCTTTGTGGGGTCGGGGTCAGCGGGGGGGTGAGGTTGGGGGTGGTGCTTAGGGTAGGTTTAAGAGTTAGGGTTAGGGAACGGGTTAGGGTTAGTGGGAGGGATTAGGGTTAGGGTTAGAGTTAGGGTAGGGGTTATGGTTAGGTTTAATGATGGGGGTGTGGGTGGGGGTCGGATTAGGGGTGGGTCGGGGTGTTGATAGTTAACAGGTTTTGGGTGGGGTTCGTGGACTGGATAGGGTTAGGGTAGGGGTTATAGGTGGGGGTGTCTTTGTGGGTCGGGGTCGGGGTGGAGGTCGGGTAGGGATAGTTTTCAGTATTTAAGGTTAGGGGTTGGGGTTAGACTTATGGTAGGGTTAATGTTAGGATTACGGTTAGGGTTAGGGTAGGGGTTATTGGAAGGGGTAATGGTGGGGGTGGCTGACTGGTTCGGGGTGGGTTAGGGTTAGGGTTATTGGTAGGGGTAAAAGTGGGGGTGGATGACTTATTAGGTGTGGGGGGTCGATGTCTAGTTCTGGGTGGGGGTGGAGTCGAGTTCGGGGTGTGGGTCGGGGTCGGGTGGGGATAGTTTTCAGTATTTAAGTTTAGGGGTTAGGGTTAGGGTAGGGTTAAGGGTAGGGTTACGGTTAGGGTTAGGGTAGGGGTTATTGGTAGGTGTAATGGTGGGGGTGGCTGACTGGTTCGGGGTGGGGGTCGTTGTAAAGTTCAGGGTGATGTGGGGTTCGGGGGTCAGGTTCGGGATGGGGGTGGGGATCGGGGTGGGGATAGTTTTCAGGTTTTAAGGTTAGGGTTAGGGTAGGGGTTATTGGTAGGGGTAAAAGTGGGGGTGGATGACTTGTTAAGTGTGGGGGGTCGATGTCTAGTTCGGGGTGTGGGTCGGGGTCGGGTGGGGATAGTTTTCAGGATTTAAGTTTAGGGGTTAGGGTTAGGGTTACGGTTAGGGTTAGGGTTAGGGTAGGGGTTATTGGTAGGGGTAAAGGGGGGGGTGGCTGACTGGCTATGTGTGGTGGTCGCTTACTAGTTCGGGGTGGGGATAGTTTTCACGTTTTAAGGTTAGGGTTGGGGTTATTGTTAGGGGTAAAAGTGGGGGTCGCTGTCAATTTCGGGGTGGGGGTCGGGTTCGGGTGGTCAGGTTTGGGGTTAGGGTAGGGTTATTGGTAGGGGTAAACGTGGGGCTAGATGTCTAGTTCGGGGTGGGGGTCGGGGTCGGGTGGGTATAGTTTTCAGGATTTAAGGTTAGGGGTTATTGGTAGGGGTAATGGTGGGGGTGGCTGACTGGTTCGGGGTGGAGGTCGTTGTAAATTTCAAGGTGGGGTGGGGGTAGGGGTTATTGGTAAGGGTAAAGGTGGGGGTGGCTGACTGATTATGTGTGGGAGTCGCTGTCTAGTTCGGGGTGGGGGTCAGGTTCGGGGTGGGGATAGTTTTCAGGATTTAAGGTTAGGGTTTAGGGTTAGGGTTAAAGGTGGGGGTGGCTGACTGGTTAGGGTTAGGGGGTTACGTTTAGGGGTTAAGGATGGGGTTGGGGTGGGGGTGATTTGGTATTGAGGTAGAGATTTGGATTGTGGTTGGGGTTAGGTTTAGGGTTAGGGGAAGATTAGGGTAGGGTTAGGGTTAGATGGTTATGGTTTGGGGTGGGTTGGGGTTGAGGTAGACGCTAGGGTAGGGGTTGGGATTAGGGTAGGTGGGTTATGGGGGTTAGGGTAGGGTCTAGGTTGGTTTAGGTGTAGGGGTTACAGTTAGGGGGTTATGGGTGGGGGTGGGTTGGGGTTAGGGTTAGTGGGTTAGGGGGTTATGGTTGGGGGTGGGGGTGATTTGGGATTAAGGTAGAAATTAGTGGTGGGGTTGAGGTAGAGGTTAAGGTAGGGGTTGGTGTAAGGGTTAGTGGGTTAGGGGGTGATGGGGTTGGGGTTACGTTTATAGTGTTAGGGGGTTAGGGTTAGGGGTTAGAATTAGGGGGTTATGGTTGGGTGTGGGGGTGGGTTGGTGTTGAGGTAGAGGTTGGGATTAGGATTAGGGTTAGGGGGTAGGGTTAGGGGGTTATGGTAAGAGGGTTATAGCTGGGGTTGATGTAGAGGTTAGGGTTGGGGTTGGGATTAGGGTTAATGAGTTAGGGGGGCATGGATAGGGGAGGGTTAGGGTAGGGGTAGGGTGTTAGATTTAGGGGGTTAGGATCTGGGGTGGGTTGAGGTTAGGGTTAGGGTGTTGTGGTTGGGGTTTGGGGTGGGGGTTGTTTAGGGTTACTGAGTTAGGGGGTTATGGTTAGGGTAGGGGTTATGTTTGGGGGTGGGGGTGTGGTGTGTTTGGGGTTAGGGTTACGGTTTGGGGACGGTTAGGGTAGGGGTAGGGTTGGGGTTTGGAGTGGGGGTGGATTGGGGTTTACCTAGAGGTTAGGGTTGGGGTTGGGTTTAGGGTTATTGAGTTAGAGGTTATGGTTAGGGGTAGGGGTTAGGTATAGGGGTTTATGGTTGGGGTTGGGGGTGGGATTCAGGTAGAGGTTAGGGTTGGGGTTAGGGTTATGGTTAGGTGGTTAGGGTTAGGGTGATGTGGTTGGGGTTTGGGGTGGGGTTGGGTTAGGGTTAGTGAGTTAGGGGGTTTAGGTTAAGGGAGGGTTGGGGTTAGGGTTACTGGGTTAGAGGTTTAGGGGGTGGGGGTCGGTGTTGGGGTGGGAGTATAAGTCTACGTCGCAGTGGGGGTGGGGGGGTCGGCTTCATAGTGGAATTGGCGGGAAATTGTTATAGTTAGTGTTGGTTTGGGGGAGGCGGGGGTCGGTGTTGGGGTGGGAGTCGAAGTCTACGTCACAGTGGGGGTGGGGGGTAGGTGTCATAGACGATTTGGCGGGAAATTTTTAGAGTTAGTTTTGGTTTAGGGATACGGCGTCATAGTGGGGGTGGGGGGGTCGGTGTCATAGTCGATTTGGCGGGAAACAGTTAGAGTTACTTTTGGTTTGGGAGAGGCGGCGTCATAGTGGGGTCGGGGGGGCGGTTTAGGGGTTGCGGTGGGAGTCGAAGTCTAAGTCACAGTGGGGGTGGGTGGTCGGCGTCATTGTCGATTTGGTGGGAAATTGTAAGAGTTATTGTTTGGGTCGGGGGGGGCGGGGTCGGTGTCGGGGTGGGAGTCTAAGTCTACGTCACAGTGGGGGTGGGGGGTCGGTGTCATAGTCTGTGTGGCGGGAATTTGTTAGAGTTAGTTTTGATGTCGGGGGAGGCGGCGTCATAGTCGGGGCGGGGTCGGTTTAGGGGTGGGAGTCTAAGTTTACGTCACAGTGGGGGTGTGGGGTCGGTGTCACACTAGTTGTGGCGGGAAATTGTTAGAGTTAGTGTTGGTGTAGGTGGTGGCGCCGTCATAGTCGGGGCGGGGGTCGGTTTAGGGCTGGTGGGAGGAATCGGTGTTGGGGTGGGAGTCTAAGTCTACGTCACAGTGGGGGTGGGGGGGTCGGTGTCATGCTCGTTGTGGCGGGAAATTGTTAGAGTTAGTTTTGATGTCGGGTGTGGCGGCGTCATAGTCGGGGCGGGTTCGGTGTGGGGGTGGGAGTCTAAGTCTACGTCACAGTGGGGGGTGGGGGGTCGGCGTCATTGTCGATTTGGCGGGAAATTTTTAGAGTTAGTTTTGGGGTTGGTGGGGGCGGGGGTCGGTTTAGGGGTGGGGGTCGGGGTCGGTGTTGGGGTGGGAGTCTAAGTCTACTTCACAGTGGGGGTGGGGGGTCGGTGTCATACTCGTTGTGGCGGGAAATTGTTAGAGTTGTTGTTGGTGTCGGGGGTGGCGGTAGGGTTAGGGTTAGGGTTCGGACGTTAAGTCGTGGTTATGTTTAGGTTTCGGACTTTAAGTAATGGTTATGATTAGGGGTAGGTTTAAGAGTTAGGGGAAGTGGATATGGTTAGGTTTGGGGTTATGGTTATAAGTAGGGTTATGATTAGGGTTAAGATTTCGTTCGGGGTTAGGGTTAGGGTTTGGGTTAGGTTAGAGGTTAGGTTTTGGGTTGGGTTGGGTGTTATAAGTTGGGTTATGGTTAGGGGTAATGGTTAGGTTTATGGCGGTTTGTGGATGGGGTTAGGGTTAAGGATTAAGGTTAGGGTTACGGGGTGGGTATATTTGTCAGATTTTGGTTGGGGTCGGGAACGGGTTAGGGTTAGTGGGAGGGATTAGTGTTAGGGTTAGGGTCAGGGTTAGGGTTTCGGTAGGGGTTAGGGTTAGGGTTAGAGTTAGGGTAGGTGTTATGTTTAGGGTTAGGGTTGGGGTTGGGGTTAGGGTTAGGATTGGGGTTAGGGTTAGGGTTGGGGTTAGGGTTAGGGTTGGGGTTAGGGTTAGGGTTGGGGTTAGGGTTAGGGTTGGGGTTGGGGTTAGGGTTAGGGTTAGGGTTGGGGTTAGGGTTGGGGTTAGGGTTGGGGTTAGGGTTCAGGGTT
>JBBBDQ010029175.1:342500-363693 GCA_037127315.1 Ascarosepion bandense | reverse complement strand
GGAAATTTTTACACGTCATTTTTAATTGCCATGTCATGACGGAGGAGATCATGACTCTCAACAGTTTTTTTTTTTTTTCACTATTAGTTAGGCATTATCATGTGATAGACAGTAGAGCTGTTTCCCCAAATATACGGTATGGAATTTATATTTTTCTTTTCCTTATACATTTGCACCTAAGCTATTGAACCCACTTATTAACCAATACCTGATTATGGCCGAGAAGTGTGAAAATTAATGCAACAGTCCACGATATACAAGCATCGATGAGGTGTTGGGAAGAATGGCAACAAAAAGGAAATTGATACTGAGCATCAGGAAGAGACAACTGAAGTTCCTGGGACATGCAATGAGGAAGGATAGCCTGGAGAATCTGATACTGACTAGTCAGATAGAAGGAAAGAGACACAGAGGAAGGCAGCGGATAACATATTTGCAGGGCCTGATCAGGTGGATGACGGAACGGTGGTTGCCAGGAGCAACAGGAGCAAACATACTAAGATCCACAGGAGATAGGGAGACGTGGAGAACCATGATCGCCTACGTCCTGAAGGGACAGGGCACATAGAAGAAGCATAAAAACAAATGCCAGGAAACATAAAAACAGAAGTTCTGATAATGTTTTTTTCGCAGAACGAGTCTTGTTTCCTCCGTCATCGTGTGTTCGTGAACCGTGTTGAGTTTTCTTTCCTTTTCTTTATTTTTGTTTCCTTAAATTTTATTGCATTCTCCCAGAGGATCGATTTTCGTTTCATTAAAACAAAAGAAAATAAAAAAAAGATAAAATACAATAACTTCTCATTTTATTTTTGCCTTTCCGGATCTGTTCAACTTGTACAGCGAGAATATTTTGAGGACCCTAGATGACACGCCAGGATTTGTTATTGGAGGCCACAACTTAAACAGCATAAGGTATACAGACTATACAGTGCTGATTGCAGACACGGAAAGGAAACTACAAGGCCTCCTACAGAAGGTAGCGGCGGAGAGTGACAAAAAAGTTCTACAAATAAACTTTAAGAAAACTGAATGCATGATCATCAGCAAAAGGTGCAACCCAAAATGCCAAATCCAGGTGGAGGAAACCAGAATCAAGCAAATACAAAAATTTAAATACTTAGGAAGTGTTCTAACAGGATATGGAAAATGCGACACAGAGATGCGAAGCGAATTGGCATGGCAAAGGACGCGTTCCAGAAGCTAAGTAAAGTACTAAGACACAGGAAAATTTAACTAGAAACAAAGAAAAGAGTGCTAGATTGCTATGTGATGTCAGTTCTTCAATACGGCAGTGACTGCTGGACAATATCATCGAAAATGAGGACAAAACTGGAAGCAGCGGAAATGTGGTTCTACAGAAGGATGCTGCGGATATCATGGACTGAGCATGCAAACAACGGTGAGGTGTTGGGAAGAATGGCAACAAAAAGGAAATTGATACTGAGCATCAGGAAGAGACAACTGAAGTTCCTGGGAACACGCAATGAGTAAGGAGAGCTTGGAGAACCTGATACTGACTGTCCAGATAGAAGGAAAGAGACAGAGGAAGGCAGCGGATAACATATTTGCAGGGCCTGATCAGGTGGATGACGAAACGGAAGTTGCCAGGAGTAACAGGAGCAAACATACTAAGAGCCACAAGGGATAGGGAGACGTGGAGGACCATGATCGCCTACGTCCTGAAGGGACAGGGCACATAGAAGAAGAAGAAGAATTCTGAAAAATGTGTTTCTTATGACTTTAAAAATTTTGCTATTTTTAAATATTTAACATAAAGCGTTTTTGTATTATTTTTTTAAGTTTTCGAATAAGGTGAAAACCAAATAAAAAGTGTTGATAAACTTAAATGTTCAAAGAAGCTTTCTGAGAAAAAAAAACAGAATGTAGGCCAAAATGTTTATCTATTATCCTGACCACACATAGTTCTTAGTTATAATAGTGTGGAACGTATTAAGTCAAAAGTGTATGGAATTAGTGATTTGTGTAGACAATATATTCGTTGATGTCAGACATACGAAAATAAGGATAACTTCTCGAATTTAAGAAAACCTGTTCACATGAAACTGTCCACCATATATATATATATATATATATATATATATATATACATATATATGTATGAAACATATAATAAATTCAAATTTCACAAGATCGTCTAGCCTTTTCAGCGATTGTTAATTCGCTCCATCTTCTCTCTTAAA
Organism: Ascarosepion bandense; assembly: GCA_037127315.1. Lineage (NCBI taxonomy): Eukaryota > Metazoa > Mollusca > Cephalopoda > Sepiida > Sepiidae > Ascarosepion > Ascarosepion bandense. The sequence goes on along the minus strand of JBBBDQ010029175.1, from coordinate 361,492 downwards.
TATTATGACAATTACCATTACTTGTTTGAGTGCGTGTGTAGGTAAAGACAAGGGAATAAAAAGAAAAGGAAGAAGAAAAGGTAGGAAAGGAAGAACGAAAGAAAAAGAAAAAAATGAAAGGGTAAAGGACGAAATATATATATATATATATACATATATATATATATATATATATATATATATATATATATATATATACACCAGTAATTTCAGAAAATATTTAGAAGGAGTAATAGCTATTTCAATATGTCAGTTTAAGACATGCATTGTCAACCCCGTTTAATCAAAGAATGGGGAAAATTTTTATTCCAGAAACAGAGAATACTAAAGGAAGGGCTGAGGAATGTTGCTTACTATAGAGTTAAGCCAGCTGAAACTTAGTAGTATATTCTCTTTTGGTAGTGGGAGGCATGTGGCTTGACCATTGGGTTAGTAGTGAAAGGTAGGAGGGAAAAGGTTGCTAATTCATCAAATTTTAAAATCTAATATATGTCAAAAGCAAATTCTGTTATGAATAAATGGAAGAAGAAAAGAATTAATGAAATTCAAATTTATTTATTAATTATAAATTCAAATTTATTAATTATAGATAATTACTGAAATTTAATATTATAACGGTGACGATTACGTCAAATACTAATGCTTTTTTTACGTTTTCCAGAAGTACATTCTGACACTGAAATTTCAAAATCGTAATTTTTTCTGTTAAACATAGATTACATCTATCACCTAAGCTATTATGAGCGCTTTCATTGTCTGTCAGCTTCCACTTTATCTTTGGAGTTAGGTCATTCTCTTTCAATTCCCAATATATATATATACTATAGTCATCCGCAGACAGATCTGTTTCGCTGTATTACAGCTCATCAGTACGGCTTAGACTCCGGTTGCTTCCTAACACAAGATTGAAACCCGACCGAATCGGCGTCAGTCGGCGATTCTACTCCTAGGCCAGGAGCGTCCGGTAGAAGAAGGCAGGCTTTTTATCGCGTATAAAGACGCCCAATAGCTAGAGTGATCCAATTCATTATCGAATGAGCGGTGCGTAAATGCCGAAGTAGCTACTGTTTACAAAGTCTCCCACTCTTCCAGAGTGCTCAATCAGGGTGTGAGAGCGTATATATATATATATATATATATATATATATATATTAGTAAAAACAAAAAAGCAAAACACTATTCTTTAAAAAGTGCTCAATACAAAGTAAATGAATAATATTTATTTAGAATTCATAATATAAATATGGTACGGCATCACTACAAAAATTGCCATTCCCTTTTGACACCAACTGTGTCCATCAAGTGATGATGTCGATCTCAAGTCGAAGAGTCTCAAAAGCGTCAAAACTAGCCAAACCCCCTCAATCAGGAAAACACTGACACGCATTCAACGGTGACCAATCAAAACACAGGCAATTTCTAAACTGAACGACACAAAAACACTCTAAAACAATTTACTGTGCATTAATGCCAATATTTGATCATAAAAACATCAGCATAATTGATCAACCAATAGCTTCCCTTTACAATAAAAATTTAAATTCATCCGATATATATATATATATATATATATATATATATATATATATATATATGAATAAATATAGTTTTAAGGTGTGCTTTATTTATAGGATAAAATGCTCATTATCTGCTATAAAGCGTATGTAAATATAAAAGAGCAAACATTTAAGTCAACACTCAGGGGCGACATACTAAGTGCAACCATTTATTCATATATATATATATATATATATATATATATATATTATCACGAATTAACGTTAGAAACCACGAGCCTTAAATTACAAATATAACAAAGCAATATATTTAGATTATTGCAAAGTTATATACACATATGAAACGAAAAAGATGATACACGCGCACATACACAAATATATAGATATGCACATATAAACAGACAAACATATACGCATACAAACATATACTAGTAGGCATACACACGCACAGATACATATACGCATATACATATACATAGAGAAGTTTTTAAAGTTTTGTTTGAATCGACATGAATCTTATATATAAGTACTCAATACAACACATATTGTAAAGCATAAAAATATACATCCTGCATAATTCGAGGATGAAGATAATGACATAGGATTTTGATGTGCCACAACACATCAGTACAAAAAAAACTGCTGTTCAAAGGTGAAAATCAACCATCGGACCATCCGACTGTACATAGAATACTGTTGTCATATCTGGTCGGACGTCCCTTCTGTACATCTAAGGGTTCTCTACAGGCTCCAAAGGAGAACATGTAATGTGATCGGTCCCGACCTGGCAGCTAGACTCCATCCGCTGTCTCAGCGGCGGGATGTAGCTTCACTCTGTCCCTTCTACAAATATTTTTTGGCTTCTGCACCGATGAACTTTGCTAACTGGTGCCCCCTCCACAAGAATTTATACGAGCAACTAGACTGGCAACAACGTCCCGTCGCTTTTACACTTAAATTTACCGAACACAGCCTACAATTCTACTCCATTAGCTTCTTTTCCCGCCTTTCCCGCCTGTTGAAATCCCTTCCGTATACTTGTTTTCCTGACAGCTACAATCTCCAGAAATGTAAATGCAATGTCAATTCTCATCTCTTATCCACTTGCTTCCAGATTTTCCCTCGTCCTTTCTACATCACTCTGTGTACTTTGTTCTGTTTCTTTCTCACTCTTCTTCGCAATTTTCATCACACCTGTGTTCCCATCCTTCGTATGCTCTTTCTCAGACACCCCCTGTAACTGGATCGTCTTTCTCATCGCTCTCCTCTTGCTTAAACTTTTACTTTCTCATGTAGCCCCCTGCGCATTGGTGGCGGTACCGTCTTGCTTAGGGTGAAACGATTAATATATATATATATATATATATATATATATATATATATATCAGCAGTCATCTACCAATATTTCAGTCTTCTACCAATATTCGGGAAAGTGTTCGAGGCTATAATCAATGCTGAAATAGTTCATCATCTCACCGCCCACAAACTGTTCTCCGACAGGCAATATGGATGCCGATTTGACAGGTCCACAGCCGACCTGCTAACAACTGTAACGGAGTACATGCTACAGGCCCTTGATGAGTCTGACGAGGCTCGCGCGGTTGCTCTGGATATCTCCAAGGCTTTCGACAGGGTTTGGCACCCTGGCCTCCTATGCAAACTACGCGGTTATGGTATTAACAGTCGCCTGCTTGACCTAATTCCAATCTTTCTTAAATAACCGCAAAATGAAGGTCGTTCTGAATGGGCGTGCCTCTTCGTCCTATAGCATGAATGCTGGTGTCCCACAAGGCTCTATCCTGGGCCCAACGCTCTTCCTTATTTTCATCAACGACCTCCCAGATGAGATCAAGTCCAAAGTAGGCATCTACGCAGATGACACTACAATATACTCCCGCTCCAGTAAGAAACCTGTCGTGGTGGACAGACATAATCTCGCTGCTGACCTTGAGCGGGATCTACACTCTGTGGTGAACTGGGGCAAGAAGTGGCTTGTCAACTTCAATTCCTCTAAGACCAAGCTGTTGTCTGTCAACCATTACAGGCAACCTCTTCTGCCTCCCATAAGCATGGACCAGATGATTCTCCCGGAGAGTAATACACTATGCCTCCTCGGACTTACCCTGTCCTCAGACCTCAAATGGAAGCACTATATTGAATCCATAGCAAAATCTACTGCTAAGAAGATTGGGTCACTATGTCGATCCAGGATGTTTTTTTCCACCTGAATCCATCCTGCATATATACAAGTCAACCATCCGTCCGTGCATGGAGTACTGCTGCCATTTATGGTTAGGTGCCCCTGCCGTTCTCCTCAGTGTTCTTGACAAGCTCCAAAGGAGAGTCTGTAATGTGATAGGTACTGATCTGGCGACTCGACTGCAGCCACTTTCCCATCGTCGAAATGTGGCCTCCCTCTGTCTCTTCTATAAATACTTTCATGGCTTCTGCTCGGATGAGCTTAAGTCACTGATGCCTCCTCAACAGGTGTTTACCCGTGCAACCAGACTGGCAACTGGGTCCCACACATTCACAGTCAGGTTAGCCAAACGCAGACGACAATTCTACTCCTGCGGCTTCCTCTCTCGCACTTCCCGCCTGTGGAACTCACTCCCGTATTCTTGCTTTCCTGACGGCTACGACCTCCAGAAATTTAAAAGCAAAGTTAATACTCACCTACTAACCACTGGACTCTAGCTCTCTCCCCTCCCCTGTATAATATTCACGTTCTCTCCGCCCATGTATCTGTCATTGCACCTGCTTTCTATTGTTCCTTTCTAACTAGCTTGTACTCCTCACTCTTTTCTAATTAATCTTTCTACATTTATGTAACCCCCTGCACATCAGTGGCGTTTCTGCCTTTCTCGGGGTGAAATGATTAAAAAAAAAATGTATATGTATATATACGTGGATATTTCTAGCCACAGTAATGAGCTGTGATACAGTAAAATAGGCTTGTATGTGGATGACTATTTTATATATATATATATATATATATATATATATATATATATATCAGGAGTCCCCGTTGATACAAAACGTTCGTGGTTCTCGACTGAGAAATCGGTGCTACTTTTGGTTGAATATTCAAAATCTTTCTATTCAAATAATTTTTCAGGAAATTTAATTACCATCTTTCTTTCCATCATTGATGGGGTGTTACCTGTCTAGATTTTTGTACTGATCTGTTGTGGAACATCAACATCCTATGTCATTATCTTCGTCTTTGAATTATGCAAGATATCTATTTTAGTCGTCACTGTTGTTGAAAATCTCCAAGTGATGTTGTTTCTGTTAATTGGTACACTTTTGTTTGACACTCTGTGCTAAAAGTTCGTGATATTCGATAAAGGATGGTCCTGTCTCAGATCCTCAGGTTTCATTTGCTGGAAGCGAATTCTGTGAAAGCAGTTGCATACGCCCGCCAATTTAGATAGTTTGGAACGGGTTTCGCACCATACAAAATATCCATATGAAAGTATTAATCTAACAAGGACATTTAAGATCATGAGACGAAATATAGGTTAATGTTTTAAGTCTTGTAACTTTTTTAAACTCCTCCTAACACAGCGTATTCTAAGTTCAATTTGATTTTTTCTTATGCTAGATTTGTAATAAGGATTCATAGACAGAAATATTTGAAGTGTTAGGCTTTTAATAATACCACATCCTAATAGATTCATGGTATGTCTGAAAACTGCTTTCATTACAATTCCAAATCCTTGTTTCTGTTTTAGAAAGGTTTATAATGATTCCTCTTTCCTGGAATATTTGATAAATAATATCAACATTTCATTCAACATCGTTCTTCTCCTATGAATACCTATGTCATTAGCCTAACCTCTGGTATAATCCTTACATCGACTTCGAGAAGAAAAGTAGGTTCAATGTTTTCTCTCAACATATTTTTGTGTGGGGTGCAGTATAAACCATTTGATGATAATGATCTTACTTTTCCCATCTGAACTTGTATATGCACAGAGTCATAATCGGAGAAAATATTAAATATCTAAGCGTCGATTCATTTTAGTGACGAGCAATTTAACAATTCTGAATATTATTATTGTATCGAGTTCTTTCATTGCAATGAAAGATTCTTTATGTCACTTAATTCTTGGGAGCGTTAATGATTTCTCTTTTATTTCCTCTTATAAAAAATGTACTACTGGTATGTTTTTCATTTACAAAAATGCATTGCTGTTTTTTTGGTTTTTTTTTTTTTTTTTTTTCAAAAATGTATCATCGGTGATATTTTTTCCTTACAGAAATATATTGCGGGTAGTTTTTGTTGCTATGGAAATGTATTGATAGTATATTTAATATAAATATTTTATTACTTTTGATAACGGTTTGAGGTTTGACAATTTGCCAATTCAATTATTTATAACCTATCAGGTGTTACCACTCTGGGTGAACTCGGACCTGAGAACTACTACAGTTAAGAGGTAGTTCCTCACTTCACGTAACCTCCTGATCAGAGGTCTTTCTACCAGAAGTAGGTTAACGTCATACACAGGATGATCACAGATATGTTGAATGATGAATGAGAAAATAAAATAATGGTACCTATCACATTACATTTAGTAATGTGATAGGTGCCAACTTAGCGGCTCGACTAGTATTGTGATAGGAACCGACTTAGCGGCTCGACTACAGCCACTTCCCCACCGACGAGATGTGGCCTCCCTTTGTCTGTTCTATAAATATTTCCATGGCTTCTGCTTCAACGAACTTAAGTCACTGGTGCCTCTACAACAGGTGTTTACTCGTGCAACCAGACTGGCAACTGGGTCTCACCCATTCACAGTTAGATTAACCAAATGCAGATGACAATTCTACTCCTGCAGCTTCTTCTCTCGCGCTTCCATATTCTTGCTTTCCTGACGGCTACAACCTCCAGGAATTTAAATGCAATGCCAATACTCATCTATTAACCACTTGACTCTAGTTATTTCACCACCCCATATATCCTTTCCTTTCTCTCCATCTTTGCAACTGTCATCACACCTGTATTCCCATCCTTCTCTTGCTCCTTTCTAACTGGTTCGTCTTCCTCTTCACTCTCTTCTACTTAATCTTTTTACTCTTATGTAGACCCCTGCACATCAGTGGCATTACCGCCTTGCTCGGGGTGATACGATTAAAAAAAGAAAATAATACGTCATCTGTAAATGTTTTGATCATGCATCCATTACGTATAGGTTTTATGAATATTAGTGCGTTTGACGAGTGTTTACTTGGTTATTTGGTTATTTGATCAGCAAGCATTTCTAGGTAGATTAATTTCGAGTGAGTAGTAAGTTCAGTCCTTAACAGATGCCCCATACGTTTCAGCATGTGCCACATCCAAGAAAATTCCTTTCTCTGCACTTTTCGTAATTGGTCGTGTTTATATTTTATCAAGGCAACATTATTTTAGCCTATTTTATTTGTAATTTCAGTCAATTAAGTGTCATACATGATACACGCTTTGGGTGATCATGTCTCTTTCGATACATGACTGACTGGGTAGAGGTTTATCCCGCAGTAGGTAGCCATTGGTTGCCAAGGCTATAGAACCCAATATGTCCTATTAATTAGCCTATAACTAGATAGAGAGGCGGATCAATACCTTTCCCAAGGGTATATGTGCATACGTTAATTCAAGAAATTCAACTGGAATTTGAACTCGGCTCCTCGATTTGTCGTTCGTTCCGAGTCGATATCCACTGCACGACAACGCACATTTGTATATTACTAATTAATATAACTGTTCATCTGAAACGATCACTTGTTTAATAAACTCTTCAGAAATTTTGGAATGGCAAGTAGTTTAACTTATATCTATATTTTATTATTAATGTTCACCTCCGACTCAAGTTGTGTAATATGAAGTAGAAAAAAGTGATCCTTATAGAGATATGAAGGTAAGGTAATGTTTGACCTTTGACAGGAAAATGATAAGTTTGTATTGTTCGGGAAATAATTCACACCTGAGCCTGGCCTACAAAGCATTAGATTTGGAGAAAATATCAGGTGAAAGTTTCTCCTTATAAACGGAATGCGGAGGGAGTGAGGTTAGTTCGATTCAATATACGTAGCATGATGCATCTCATATATATATATATATATATATATATATATATTTCCGAACCGTTTTAAATAAAGAATGAAAATTTCCGAAATTCATGGCAATGACTTGTGACGTCGTGTCTAGGTTGTAGGATTTAAAATATATCACTCCTCCATGGTTCATAAACATTTTTGTACCTCAGTCAAGGTCGGCATGTGAGGTGGGACAAAAATACCCAATGTTGTGGTTTAATCTGTCACCTGTAAAGAAAAAAAGATGGCGGAACGTGTTATGTGCTTTCTGAAGCGGAACAAAAGCCGACAATACTTCCTTTATCTTTTGCAATAAATCTTATACGTGAGTTCCAACGTTGTGATGCATTCGATATCGGCTCGGAACGAGAAATCGTAAGGCCGAGTTCGAATTCCAGCTGAATTAGTTGCATTCACTTAACGCGCAAATAGCCTTGAGATAAGTACTAATCCATCTCTTCCCACCAGTTATGGGTTAAATACCAGAATAGACTGGGTTCTACAGCCTTGGCTGGCAAACAGTCTACTGCAGAAAGTAATGACCAACCTTCTGCTTAGTCAGTCATGTCTCTTACGAGATCTGACTGAATGTAATAGTTGGAAACATAATTAAAGCTTCTAATGGGTATAAAGTGGGGGATCGGTTTTCTATTGTTAAAAAAGTAATAAACTAATCCCCCACTAATTACTACTTAATAATATAATACATCTCTTCCCCTTCTAGCTGTGAGTCAAATAACAGGATGGATTGTGTTCTATAGCCTTGGCTGGCAACCAGTCCACCGTAGAAAGCAATGGTAACCTACTGAGGGATAACCTTCTACCCTAATCAGTCATGTCTCTTACGAGACATGATCGCCGAAGTGTGTATCACGAATGGCACTTAACTGACTGACTAACTGATCCCCAAAGCAAATTGCCTTATTGAGGGAGCAGTATTTATCATGACTGAAGAAAACCTATAATCTGTTCGGTGGTGATGAAATTATTTCTTGATTTCTTGAGTAATTGATGCCAGTTTCACCCCCTTTTGACAGTATTATGAAAGGAAAGATCAGCTGCTAGGTTTGTGACATTTACTTGGGAGTGCTTCTGTCAACCATATTATCATCTGTATAAATATTTATTAGTTATCTGAGAAGGTTAACGAGTCGATAAAAAAGGAGAAGTGCATAAGACCGAGGAAATATTCTTAGAAAATGTCTGCATAGATCCCATGGGCTTCAAAAGCCTCGCTGAATCTATGTTCATATAGTTCGCCAAATAGTCTAAGTGATATACAGATGTGAGTTTTGGTGTAGTGGATATCGTCTCGGAAAGATAAATCGGAGAGCCGAGTTCGAATTCTACTTGAATTCGTTGCATTCATTTACGAGCAAATACCCTTGGAAAATGTATTAGTCTGTCACTTCTCTTCAGCTATGCAAGGCAAATATGGTTATATAGCCTTGGTTGACAACTAGTCTATCACAGAATGTAATTACAACCTACAGCCCAGTTAGTTATGTCTCTTTCGAGACAACCGTGTAGTACGTATGACACTTAATTGAGAGATATACATATATATTAATTTAGTTTTTCTTTGCATTAGATTTTATATGGAATTTATAGGTTTACTGATTTTGTCATTTTTTTTATCTGTTTGCTATTGTTCAAACAAGTTATCTATAATGTAGAGCATAGGTTCCCAACCTTTCTGCTGCGATACCCCAAAATACAATTTCAGTATTATCCATTACCCCAATGAATACCCGTAATATAGGAAATGAACTTAGGTCACTGTTGCCCCCTCCACAAGAATTTACTCGAGCAACCAGACTGGTAACAAGCTGTTACCCCTTTACAGATAAACCTACCAAATGCAGCCGACAATTCTACTACTACAGTTTATTTTCTCACACTTCCTGCCTGTGGAACTTCTTTCTGTATACCTGCATTCCTGACGGCTACAATCTCCAGGAATTTAAATGCAACGTCGATTCCCATCTCTTACCCGCTTTACTTCAGTCCTTCCCTCGTCTTTTCTAAATTACCTCGTGTATCTTGTTCTTTCCTTCCTCAATCTACCTTCGCAACATCAAACCTGTGTTCCTATCCTTCTCTTGCGCTTTCTCTGACATCCCCTGTAGCTGGTTCGTATTTCTCTTCACTCTCTTCCTGACTATGTGGTTCCGTGCGCATCAGTGGCGGTACCGCCTTGCTTGATGTGAAACGATTAATATATATATATATATGTGTGTGTGTGTGTGTGTGTGTGTGTGTGTGTGTGTGTGTGTGTGTGTGTGTGTTTATACTGGGCATACCCTTAAGTCGATCATGCTGAAAAAGTGGAAATTAACTAATCTATTGAGAATACAAGGTGCCTGCGATGTAGTGGTTAATGGTTTGAAATGAATTATCAAACGAACCGAGTTCAAATTCATGTTCATCTATCCTAAGATCATATAAGCATATGCTTTTCTGTAACCAGCTATGTGTTACTTTATTTTTAGCCATGGTTGGCAATCAGTCTATAAAAAATTAAGAATTTAACCACTAGCCAAGTGAAACCGTACATAGATGGTTAGATATGCTATAAAAAAGTAATGATAATTTTATTAGAAAAGATTGCCAGAGAGTATTGATATCAACGGGCTATGAGCCCAAAGGTGGATAGACACACAAATACATGAAAGGTTAATATGATATTCGATGCCGTTACAGATTATTTGGGGTAAATTCATGCATACCGATGGACACTTAAATATCACGTGCTTGGAAAAATATCGATGTTAAACTGCATGACGTGTATTCATTGTTATTCTGTAAAACAGAAAATCTTTTATCTAATATTGACGTGCTCAAAAGATATTATTACAATCAAAAATATGTTTCAGCATCAAATAACTCATAGGAGGTTGATAAGCCGTAAAAATAATCTGTCAATCAATCCATCAACCGGAAAGCAACCTCTTGTGAGTCTCTTCCATAAATGAGTGGTTCTCGGGAATAACCTGAAGAGAAATTCCTAATTACCAATGGAATATGATAGAAATGAGGATGATTTTGACCCAGAATATATGGTGTGTCAGGTCTTAGCTGTAAAGATTTAGACTGATGGATCTAAGGAGTGGAGCTCATCTGAACCTTTGCTAAATAAATATTGATAGAGTATGATACACTTGCTATGTTTGACCTGATTTACATTTCGGAATTTTTTTTTTAATCGTTCCACTCCAAGCAGGGGGCTGTATAAGAGAAAAAGTTTAGACAAGATGAAAGTGAAAAGAAAGTCGACCAGTTACAGAAGGTGTCACAGAAAGGGCAAGAGAAGAATGGAAACACAGTTGTGAAGACGGTTGCGAAGGTAGAGAGAAAGGAAAAGAACAAGATATACTGGGTGATGTAGAAAAAACTAGAGTCAAGTGGATAAGAGATGGGTATTGACATTGCATTTAAATTCATGGAGGTTGTAGCCGTCAGGAAAGCAAGTATACGGAAGGGAGTTCCATAGGCGGGAAGTGCGAGAAAAGAAGCTGATGGAGTAGAATTGCCGTCTGCCTTTGGTTGATCTAACTGAAAAAGGGTGGGATGTTGTTGCCAGTCTGGTTGCACGAGTAAATTCTAGTGGCAGGGGCACCAGTGACTTATGCTCGTCTGAGCAGAAGCCATGAATATATTTGTAGAAAAGACAGAGGGAAGCCACATCAAATCGGTGAGAAAGTGGCTGGAGTCGATCTGCCAAGTTGGGACCAATCACGTTACAGAGTCTCCTTTGGGGCCTGTCGCGAATATTGAGATAAACAGCTGGGGCGCCTGGCCATATATGACAGCAGTATTCTGTGCACGGACGGATGATTGATTTGTATATGTGCAAGATGGAACCAGGCGTAAAAACATTTGCTGGAGTAAAAACCATACTAATACGTATATGTATAACTATGTTAGTCCCCTGTCGTAAAGTGATGTTTATTAAGCAATTTTTTCGGGACAATCATAATGCAAATGCGTTTGCTTTTTATTAGGGGACAAAGGTTTTTGATCTCTTAATGCTTAACAAACTGCGCTCGTATAATGTACTGCTATAGTTTTATTAATTTCGACTTTTAACGGGTGCTCAATTTTTCTAGCCATGTGGGAGACGAGGAAAATCTTAACAACAATTCAAAATGGTTTAAAGAATCTATTTTGTTCAAGAGATACTTTTATTTTCCAGCGTTTGATCTCCAGTTGAAGTGACAGGCCAGACTAATTAAAAACCACAAATATAGAAAACTAGCAGTATAGCCCAGCGTTGCTCGGGTATAATGAAAGCTTTAAAACTAATCCATGGTCCTGGAGCTCAGACTCAGCCTAAAGAATATTTGTGCGAAGTTTGGTGAGAATCGGATAAAAATTGTGGATGTGTATAAAGGACATACAGACAGATAAACAGACACACACACAAACATCTTGCCTTTTATATATATATTATCAATTTTCAGCACCTTGTAAGAACTGCAACCTTGAAACTTCTGAATATCGTTTCTTATGTCTTTGTCTATGAGTATATCAAATTTGATTAAAATCGGACCACTCCTTTTATAACCCGATTTTCTCGATTATCGATTTTCGATATTTATCGGGGGTACCTCGACACAAAACCTGGCTTAGAACACTCGCAGACGCTTATAGTACAACTGTGTAAATTTTCAAGAAAATCGTTTCTGCCGTTTCGGAGTCTATAGGTAAGGGACACGCACACACACACAGACACATACACAAACAAAGTTCTATTTATAAATAAGTTTAGATATATATGTTTAATTAAGAGATTCATTTTACTGGAAAGGTGTGTCTTTTTCATACCTTCTTTTCACTCAACATGTAACGAACGCTACTAAGTTCTATTTACTAAGTGTCATTCGGAATCATTTTTCAGAACGATCCAGACGAACGGAAAATTTAACTAATGTCGCTGTAATTATTTAATGCTTAGATTGAGGTTGAATGAGCTTTTTAAGACAACGCACAGCACGAATGCCTTTCCTAGAAGAACGAAAAAAAATTAGTAATTAGAATTTTTCCGATTGCAGACACTTAATCATTGTCATCTCCGTCTCACTCTCTCTTTCTCTCTTTATCTGAGATATTATAATCTTTCTTTTCATTCTCCTAAACGTTTATTTTATTTTTTATTTTATTCTATGTCTGGACATTTATCATTTTTATACCTGAGGCTTACTGAATCTAGCTAAGTCTGCTACAAGGCAAAATATACAACTATTTCAGTCATTACTTAAGGATAGACATGTTCAATCAATGTCGTTTATATTGATTTTATTTTGTCTCTGCAATTTAATGCAGCTCATTTTTTGCCTTCTATTTATTTGAGAAATAACTTCCTCCTTCTTTACAGCCGTCTTCATTCACTTCATTCCTTTTATTCTTATTCAATTTTTCTTCGAAACTATTTTTCTTCTTTATTAATTACCAAATGGTCCGTTCGGCTTATTTAGTCAAAAAGAAATTTTGTTTTTTACGGGAAATATTCATTTTATAGTATAACATTTTAAAATCCATGATCAATTAACTTGAGTGATATTTCGGGAAACTTCATATTTCCATCCTCCGATAAATTTTACCTTTCTTGCCAAAGAATGGCTTTCGTCGTCTTTTACAGTCTTTCATGTAATTTATTTACTTTCACGAGAAAAGTTATGTTAAAATTGTAATGGTTACCCTAATGTGTTAAATAGCGTGTTTGGGTGATAATACCCCAGCCAAACGATAATAAGTTTCACTCGTAAGAAAGAAAATGTATTCTAGCGTTATTCTGGTAAAATATTACGCTCTTCCTTATAAATATATTTTCGTGCATTTTTAACTAAAATATTCGCCTAATACATCACCAAAAAGCTACTAAAGGAGGAGGGTTATTGAAAGTGTTTATTGCATGCCTTTATTTGACTTAATTAAAAACCGTATTTTTATAATAAATAGCTGAGGTTTCTGCAAGCAATTTTTTTATAGATTGGTGCCTGTATAGACATATCACCGTGTTCGTCACATAAACACCATCCTTCGGATAATTAGTTGTTCAGCCTGACACACAATCTCTTTTATCTCCCTTGACATCACAAGTCAAAGGTTGAGAGAAAACTGTTTAAATGCGGATTTATAGTTTTTTTCTTTCTCAAATCTTTGACGTGAAAGTCACAGATTTGCGCAAGAAACACGACCAAACTGACGAGAATTCTTATCATTCATTAAAATTTTGGGGGCTTTGGTAGTCACCCGGAAAGTGTAACATTGATTTTTCTCAATTAATTTCGTTATAAACATCAAATTATCTATCTAATCATTGGACATTATGCTAAGAAAAATATCCAGCATGATATTCTTTCACAGTACGTGCGCGATAAATTGCAGAACTCCTTTGGGGCTTGGTTCGTATTTTCTACTTTAATTGAAAAAATCCTATTGGTAATTTAATATCAGCCGTTTCCTGATAAGAAAAAATTCAAGATTTATTGTACGAACAGCCAGTGCTACTGTCGTTTAATATTTATAAAATCTTTCTGTAAAAACAATTACTATCTGCGAGATGTGCGTCGTGGTTCTCGGAACGAGTTATGGGTTAAATAATAGGACAGATTGGGTTCTGTAGCCTTGTTCGGCAACCAGTCTACCGCAGATAGCAATGGCAACCTACTGCGCGATAATCTTCTGCCAAGTCAGTCATGTCTCTTTCGAGACATGATCGCCCAAGCGTGTATCACGTATGGCACTTAATTGACTGACTACTATCTGCTACAACGCTTTCCATGTTTGATTTCAACGGTAAAAAGATGAAACAACTAGTGCGCTTTGGGACTTGCAATGAGGAAGGGGGGCTTGGAGAATCTGTTCGTGATACCAAAAAAGGTAGCTCATCAGAACAGTTTCCATGAAAATATTTCTGAAAAGACAGAAAGAAGTCATGTCAAGTGGCGGGGAAATGAGTCAGGTCGAGATACCTGGACAGGACTGATACCTTCTATGCCTTTTGTCGGGAATCTTGAGATATATAACCGGAGAACCAAACCACATATGGCAGTAAATTTCAATGCACGGCAAATGTGCATAATGGTGCAAGCGAGAAATATTGTCTTGCACAACACAGGTACTTCTTAGCAACAAACATATATGAAAACATTCAACATTTATTGACATAGCAACCACTGCTAATCATTAAAATGATTCGTTCTGGAGAATAGGTTTCCTAAGTACATTAACTCTTCTTCTTCTTCTTCTTCTTCTTCTTCTTCTTCTTCTATGTGCCCTGTTCCTTCAGGACGTAGGCGATCATTGTTCTCCACGTCTCCCTATCCCTGGTAGCTCTTAGTATGTTTTTTCATGTTACACCTCGCAACCCCCGTTCCGTCATCCACAAATATGTTATTCGCTGCCTTCTTCTGTCTCTTTTTCCTTCTATCAGGCCTGTCATTATCAGGTTCTCCAAGCACTCCGCCCTTATTGCACGTCCCAAAGAATTGGTGTGTACTTTCTTAACATTTTATTCGAATATGTGTGAAATGACAACATCCTGATATGTCATTATTTTCTCTTACGCTTGTCTATACTATACTTTCTGTAGGTTCAGCAGAGGAAGGATCTTGACGAAAGCTCCTGACTAAAACCTACAGTAATTATTCACTCAAAAATATTTTTAAGAAACACAATAAAGAGCAGGATACATTTAGACACAGTGGAAACACGGTGAGCAATGACTGAGCAATACTAATGACTAAACGGGATATCTTTATAGATGATGAATGTAATACGAACAGTCTACTCTCGTAAGTTGTTCAGTTTAAATTTCCATGTTTTATTTACATTTATTAATTTTATAACGTTAGTTTTCGTAACGTTTTTCAGAAAAGGAATGTGCGTTGTGGTGCAATGGATATCGGCTCGGAACGAGAAATCGGGGAGGCGAGTTCAAATTCCACTTGAATCCCTTGCATTCATTTACGCGCAAGTGTGCTTGGGAAAGGTATTAATCCTACTCGTTTCTCCAGTTATGGGTTAAATAACAGGAGAGATTGGGTTCCATAGCTTTGGTTGGCAACCAGTCTACTGCAGAAAGTAATGGCAACCTACTGCGGAATAATCTTCTGCTCAGTCAGTCATGTCTCTTTCGAGATATGATCGTCCAAAACGAGTATCTCGTATGGCACTTAACTGACTGATTATGAAGGGAACTTTTGGTAACTCGCTATTAGCAACTTCTAATATCCGGTATCTTCGCATAAAGTCAACATATTAAATGAATCCGTCGCGTAATACACAATAATGCCCTCTGAATAAATCTCTCGTGTAAATCCCTTAGAAACAATCTCTTCAGTGACGCACAACACTGGAATGATGCGCAACACAGAATACATCCAGGCTTCTGTCTGAGTGCTTTATATACAAAATATTTATGGATACGTGATCCCAGTTGCACAGTTCATTCAGTGGTAACGTGTGATGCCCGGAGATCCGTGTTTGACAACACGTGTGGGTATCGGCACTTTCTACATAACACCGCCCCTTTTGGCCTAATTCCCTCTGTGGTATATTCTTTGGTGTCTGTATGGTTTTAGTGTTTTTCTACAGTGGAAAATTCCGACGTAGTTCTTTTTCTTTTGCCGTACGGCAGCAGGTTAATAATTTTTGGTGGCATAGATACACCCAAGATATCAACGTTTCGTCAATAGCTGAAGAAGGCATCGGAGCATAACTCCCAAAAACATTGCGATAATAAAAACCATTTTTCTCATATATTTAATGATAATTTCATACTTTTATTAATTTTTTAATTTCTTATTTATCGATTCGTTTCCATTAAATTAATAATAATTCAAAGTAGTACAATTGATATTGAACCACTCATTCCAACGTCTAGTATAAAATATATATGCGTGTACTAATATAGGGGACTTACTTGTCCCTGTGTACCCAAGAGTGAAATTCTAATACCTGTAGGTCCACTCTTGGTGATATTGTTGAAGTTGAAGTACCAGTCTAAACACGACCAAACCCCGATTACCCCAATAGTGGAATGAACAAAGATCTACCCGATTTCAACGGTCAGAAGAAGACAGCGCAAGTCAGCTTGGCGTAACCAGAATGTACCTTGACAGACCAAACACACGTTTGTCTCATGCAACCAGGTTTGCCAGATCTCGTCTATCTTAATCCCTTTTAAGATTCGAGGGAAGCGATTCTGACCAAGTGCCGTTTACCGCCGTATCGTCCAACTCTCTTTGATTTACAGCCATCTCTGCCACCGTTACCAAGGGATTTAAAAAAAAATTACGGAGACGGGGTGACGGACCCGATGCTCGGATGTGAGCGGGTGCCGGTAGCAACGAAAATAACAACCAAAATTAGAGTAATATTCAGCATATTAATTCGGTAAATACTGATAATTTCGCATCAAAGAAACTTACACTGAAATGATTGAGTAGCATAAAATATATTCTCCCCAGAAGTGCTTTTCTTTTGAACAACGGTTCTAATCAACCTTCAGAAAACCAAACAGAAAGTAGCTAGCATCTTCAAACTCTCTGGAATTGGTCGTTGATTATGTATAATTTCACCCAACCTGAGGGATTTACATCAAACCCATTCCTATGTATAAAAATAAACTATATCCGTCAGCAAGGAGCATTGAACCATCTCTTAATTATTGTTGTTCACAAGTACTCATTAATCTGGTCTGGTGGCATCTGTTAGGGACCCAGTTATGAGAAAATAGTAACTCCTCCCGTACAAAAAACGACTATGTAAGTATAAAAAATAAAGTTTTTATAGTAAAGATAACAGCAATATATTTTTTATCTAAAAGCCGACCAACAGTACATATTTATAGTAAAATGACCAACGCTACATTTTAATGCAAGATGTGCGTTGTAGTGCAGTTGATATCGAGTCAGAACGAGAAATCAGAGAGCCGAGTTCGAATTCGAGTTGAATTTGTTGCATTCACAAACGCGCAAATAGCCTTGGGAAAGGTATTACTCCTTCTCGTCTCCCTCAAGCTATGGGTTAACTGACAGGGCAGATTGGGTTCTGTAGGTTTGATTGGCAACCAGTTTACCGCAGAAAGTAATGGCAACCTACTTCGGGAAAATCTTCTGCCCAGTCATTCATGTCTCTTTCGGGACATGGTCGCCTAATCGTGTATCCAGACGGCACTTAACTGACTGAACTAGCAATAACTTTCAGCTGTATTTTATACAATTGCGTTCAGTTGAAGCCAAAAACTGTGTTCAGATTATTTAGATTTCAGTATTAAAAGGATGCTACGAATATCGTGGACTGAGCATGTAAGCAACGATGAGGTGTTGGAAAGAATGGCAACAAAAAGGAAATTAACACTGAGCATCAGGAAGAGACAACTGAATTTCCTGGAACATGCAATAAGGAAGGAGAGCTTGGAGAACCTGATACTGACTGGCCAGATAGAAGGAAAAAGAGACAGAGGAAGGCTGCGGATAACATATTTGCAGGGCCTGATCAGGTGGATGACGGAACGGGGGTGCGAGGTATAACAGGAGCAGACATACTAAGAGCCACAAGGGATAGGGAGATGTGGAGAACCATGATCGCCAACGTTCTGAAGGAACAGAGCACATAGAAGAAAAAGATTAAAACATCCATAGTAGTGCTGATATGCAGCTACAAAAAAAAAAAACAACAACCAAACAACGCTAACCACGCTTTGCTGTCAAACAATTTATCTTTTTGTTTTACTCATTAAGAAAAAGACAATGACTGAAGTACTGCTTTTTATATATTTTTTGTTCATTTAATTCGATTTTGGATATCTTTTATAGGAGGTCTAGTAATCGATATCGAATAGGTAGCCACTTAATGTAGGATATATTCCGTGCTTTTCTTTACTACCCCACACTCTGGTCACATCACATAAAGCATCAATGACTTAAAGACGAGTTTTCTTTTATGTATTTTCCTCCATACAAGAAATACATCATCAAGACAGTTTTCAACTGCCCTTTATCAAACCGCCATCGTACTCGGCACGGTTCTTCAATGAATGTCGGGTCATCAAGTCGATCATTTTAGAATTCTCAGATGTTTGACATTATAAAACGTTTAGGCATAATTATTATTGAAGTTATTAAACTCTTCACCTTTTAACGTCCAGTCCGCTTAAAAATCTATTTTGAAGCTTCAGACACGCCTCATAAAAAATAGAAGATGCAAGACATTTCAGACAATGACTTACCGTTTGTTTACATATGCAAAAACGAAACAATTTTCATACGAACTGCCTATCTAGATGCTATCCTTACTCAGAAAATAATCCTTTACATTTCAGGTACTATTTAATTTATATATTAATGAGCTACAAAATATTTAATAATATGAGACTATATA